>SNQJ01S0030879.1:92686-138546 GCA_010110895.2 Picea sitchensis
TTTGTGTTTGATGTTTGTTGTTTCTTTTCACAGTTTTATTTTTTTTCAGTTGATATTAGCTTGTAGTTTGTTTTGTTTCTCTAACCCTATGCTCCATAGCTGTTCTTCCCTGCTAGACCCAACAGGGTATGCAAGTGATCTCTATTTGCTCACCTGGTGACCATTTGAACGCGAACAGATGGTCATCGAGAATTGTAAATGGGATCCAACGATCAGAAATGTTTCCTCTCCTCCCGAGCTTACTTTGTTCCTCTTACTCTGATCTTGCCATCGATGATCTGCCAACAATCCTCTACACTATCTCTTCTAAGCTTATTCGAATCTTCTCTACAACGTCTTCTCATAATGCCCATCTATTACATACTTTTTGTACTCATGTCATATTCACTGTTGTACTTTCCATCAATGACAAGTATATAAGCATGCGTTGTTTGTTAAATATTTTCCAACAAGGAAGACATAGTGGGGTGTGGAGAGAGAGAAAGACAGAGAGTGTGAGAGGGGGTGAGAGGAATATAGAGAGAGTGTATGAGAGTGAGGGAGAGGGAGGGATGCAAGAGCATCGCCATCAACATTAAAGAATCTAGGTGGAGGACAACTCAACACCCAGTGCATGGATTTGAAGTTGTTTTTCAATTCCAAGAAGGAGTACGTATTTTTGTTTTGAAAAGATTATAATTTAAAGATGTTAAATATTTTGAGGCAAGAGCCATCACATAAGGCCGACAAGGATTGTAATCATTTTAATTAGCAGATAAGGTTGTACATATACTGAGCATAGAATCATATCTGAATGTAATTTCCATTCAATGTAATAGTCCTTAGAGATGAATGAATTAACTCTGATAGGATAGATCTAAGTTAGTATGGAGGGATGGATCAAGAATACCCTCCTTATATAAATATATGTATTATATGCCCAAATGAGGCTGTTTAATATGGTAGTTGTTGTTGAATGTTATTATTATTGATGTTGAGAGAGTTGTTGAAGCTTATGAAGAGTTGCATAGAGTTGTATGAGTCCATGTACATATTTTGTTGAATGAATACAAGAAGAGAGGTTTTATTCCAATTGTATGGTGTTGTGCTCATATGAATTATTTAATTACATGTGATGTTTCTTTATGTTCTTTGTGTGTTATTTGTTTATGTATATTTTAAGCATGAATATTTTTTACATGGTTAAGTGTGGAAACCTTTGATGTTTCTTTAAGTTTCATTTGTTATAATTCTAAGATTCCTGGTGCAAGGAGTACAGAGTGCCTGTAATGAGTTTGTAGGCCAAGTCGAGATAGACTCGAAATATTAGAAGAGATAATGTCAATTTACAATGGAAGTGAAAGCAGTGAAAAATTGTTTAGTTGAAGTGCAGAGAGGGAAAAATTGTTCATATGAGAGAAAATATTTGAGAAGACCCGTCCAAGGAGTGCATTGATCCAACGCTTTCTTTAAGTGTTGAAGACGTTTCAGAAGGGACGAACACAAGGCATGCATAAGGGAGATTTTATCAGAAATCTCTAAGTACAGAATTTCTCAAAAGTTACAGAGCCTCAAGGAGTGCACCATAGGTTTGAAATACCTCAAGGAACAAATCTCAGGAGAGATAACAAGCACAAGATTTCCATAGGAGGTACTTAGAAAATTTCTAAGTCAAGAGTTTTAAATTTCCATAGAAGTGCACAAGAGGGCGCCTTAGATTTTGTTTATCTCTTGCAGCCAAGCTCAGGAAGGATAACAGTCAGAATATTCAAGGAGGGGAAGATTTGTTGTTTAAAATTTGAATGGTGGAGATTTGTTTGGGAGGATCCAGGTTCATTTGTCACCCTTAGATCTAGAGAAGTAACATTGGTTTTAACCCTGTAAGTATCTAAGACTTCACGTGTTCAAAGAAGTCGTTGATCAAGTTTAAAGGAGGAGTTATCAAATATCAAAGATCAAAGATCTATGTTTAAGATATATTCAGGAGGTTATAGGAGAGAAGACAATCGTTGGATCAGGAGGAGCTGCACAAGGTTTAATTGACAGATTACTTCAGACTTCACATATTCGGAGGATTCGACATGTGGAGAAGTTGGGACCCCCGAAGTCCCAAAGGCCGTAGTGAATTGTGGTCATCCAAAATCTGAGGAAACATGTCAGCATATCGTGTACTCCGATGAGTTAGTGCTTTGAAGGAATTTTGGAGTGGAGGAACCCCTGAAGTTTCGAAGACCCAGAGTTCATCTGGTCCATCCATCAGAAAAGGACACACGCCAACAGATGAGGAGATTCAAAGGCTAAGTACTCTGGGAGAATAATGGGAAGAAGAGGTCGATCTCTCTGGATTCCTAAAGTCCAGAGTATATATGGACCATTGATTTCAGGAATGGTGCATGGTAGAAGATCTAGAGTTTTTTAGGTTCAACACTCTGGAGAAAACGTAGTGTAGTGTTGTGGAGACTCGCGGAGGCCCGAAGCCCTGTAGTCAATATCAACTGTCCATTGGAGAGGAAACGTGGCGCAAGATACCGGAGTTTGGGGACTTGACACTTCAAAAAATTTGCATCATTGTGTAGACAGGAAGGAAATCAAGGAAGTCTCAGAGGGCATCCTAGTCATTGATCAACTAGAGGACACGTGGAGGCAGGAGAACTTGTTTGACATTTTATCGTCAAGAGATATAAAGTGTCTTATTGTTTGAAGACCAAGGAAAATCATCGAAGCCCAAAGGGAATTGATTTGGACCGTCCATCATTCATATCATTGTGGGATGTTGATCTAAGATTTAGTGTAAGTTCTTTTCAGTGATCCCGAATAGTTGTGGAAAAGGGTGTTGTGAAGAAATTGCCAAAGCCCGAAGATATAATCCAATTCGTCGATCTCAGTGTTCCTAGTGGATCATCGATCTAGCTTCGTAGTGTTTGGAAGTTTAGGGAATCTATGTTAAGAGATAACATGGATAAGAAGTCATGAAGTCCCGAATCTCGATGTCCTTTGTTAGCACTCAGGGACTCCCGAAATGAAAATTTGCATTCGGGAAGAGTTTTTTTTTTTGGACCTGTGTATTGATATTTTGGGCTTAGAGGGAGCCTGTGAGCTAATTTCATCTCCTTCCTAGAACAATACTAGACCGGGAGGTCGTTTGGACCCTGTGATAGGGTGGGGTCTGCATCAAGTAGCATCAGAGCCATAATTAAGCTCCTTGTGGATAAAATTTGGAACCATGGCACCAAGAAGATGCAGGGACAGACTTGTAGCAAATCCATCCATGGAAGAATAAATGAGGCAACTCCATGCAAGATTATATGTCATGGAGACAACGCAGAGAAGAGGACCTGATGTTGGTGACGCCAACGAAGCTGAGAGTGAATATATGGAAGTTGAGGGAGCTATAGGAGAAGACGTTGCATAGGAATGCTTGTTGAGAGTTGTTGCAAGAATGGGAGCCATAGAAAAAATGGAAATCCCAATGTTTGAAGGCAACTTATATATTGAAGAGTTGTTGTATTGGATAAGAGCCTTAGACAAGTACTTTTGTTATGAAGATATCGAAGATGAAAAGAAGGTGAATCATTTTGTTACCAAACTAAAGGGACATGCAACGCTATGGTGGGACGAACTACAAGCTAACAAAAGGAGCGAAGGTAAGGAAAATATCAAAAATTGGGATAGGATGGTAGCTAAATTGAAAGCTAAGTTCATACCCAAATACTTTCATATCAATATGTTCAGGGGATTGTAGAACTTGAGACATAAGGGTTTTTCAGTGAAGGAATACACAAAGGATTTTTATAGATTGAACATCAGAGCAGGACATAGAGAGAGTGATGAGGAAAAGGTTTCCATGTATATTAATGGCCTGAGATATGAAATCCAAGAGGAAATCGGTATGATGACAATGATAACGATGGAAGATGCTTATCAGTGAGCACTGAAAGAAGGGGAGAAGTTGGCCATAAAGCAAAGCTAGTGAAATAGAGGAAAATGTTTGAGTGAAGTTCCAGAAACCCAAACCTGAAGCTGGAAAGTCTCACAGTCATACAAAAAGAGGAGGAATTTCTAGAGGTGGACAACATGGTGGAAGAAACTCTTTTTCTTGAGGAAGAGGAAGAAGTAGAGGAGGAGAAGTGAGATTCTATGCCTGTGGAAAGACATGGCATATGTCTTGGGAGTGTCCTGATAGGAATAAGAAAGAAGGAGTTGGAGAAGCTCACATTTCCGAAGCTCAAAGAAGGAATGTTGAGGAAGAAGCAACGAAAGATGGGAAATCCCTTATAATGAGGAAAATTCTCTTAAAGCTAGAGAAAGAAGAAAAAGATCCAATTGAGAGGAACATTTTGTTCATGACTTCTTGCAATACCAAAGACAAGGTATGAAAAGTGATCATAGATAGTGGGAGCACTAATAATTTGGTATCCACAGAAATGATGGAAAAATTGGAATTGGAGACAAATGCACATCTGAACCCGTACAAGGTATTGTGGTTGCAGAAGGGACACCAAGTCATGGTAATTCGACAGTGCAATGTTGAATTCAAGATAGGAAGTTATAAAGATGAGATTTTGTGTGATGTAATACCCATGGAGGTTTGTCATGTTCTGTTGGGAAGACCATGGAAATTTGACAGAAATGTCATACATGATGGGCGAAAAAATACTTACACCCTTGAGAAGAATGTCCATACACACATGTTACTTCCAATGGAGGATAAGAAATTGAAGGAAGAAACTATCCCAAACATACTTCTCATGAGTGGGAAGGAAATCTTAAATGAATTCAAGAAGGAACTGGAGATGCAGTTTTTTGTGGTGAGAAAGACCAGAGTCATCCTTACAAGTACTTTTGTGGACGATATGCCTGTGGAGATTCAGGAATTGTTGGATAATTTTGATGATATTGTGGTGGATAAGTTACCTCATTCTTTTCCACCCATTAGGAGTATTATTCATCACATTGATATTATTATACGCACAATTTTTCCAAATAAAGCATCATATAGGTTGACACCTCAAGAGAATGAAGAGGTCAAGAATCAAGTCCAAGATTTGTTGGATAAGGGTTTGGTCAAAGAAATTTTGAGTCCATGTACAGTACCAACTATGTTGAGTCCAAAGAAATATGGAGGATGGAGAATGTGCACATATTATAGAGCCATCAACAAGATTACCATCAGGTATAAATTCTCTTTACCCAGAATGGATGATTTGATGGATTGCTTGAGTGGAGAAAATTTATTTTCCAAGATAGAATTGAAGAGTGGCTATCATCATATAAGAATGAGAGAAGGAGATGAATGGAAGACAACATTCAAGAAAAATGAATGGATTGTTATGCCATTTGGATTAACAAATTCCCCATGCACATTCATGAGATTGATGAATGAAGTACTCAAGGACTTCATAGGAAAGTTTGTAATTGTGTATTTGGATTATATCCTAGTCTTCATTAAAACTGAAGAAGAGAACTTAAGGCACTTAACGTTAGTGATGAGGAGGTTGGAACAGGAGAATTTGTAGATAAATATGAAGAAATGTTCTTTCAGGAAGACATAACTCATATACTTGGGTTTTGTCATCTCTTCAAATAAGTTTAAGATGGATCCATAGAAGGTGAGAGAAATCAAAGAATGACCTTCTCCAAGAAGCATATTTTAGGTGAGAACCTTCCATGGATTAGCAAGTTTTCACAGGAAATTCATCAAAAATTCCAGTGGCATTTGTGCACCTATAATGGACAATATAAAGAAAAAGAACTAGTCTTTTAATTGGACAAAGGAACCTAAAAAAAGCTTTAGATTATTGAAGGAGAAGATAACATAACAACCTATTCTGGTTCTTCCATATTTCAAGAAGATATTTCAAGTGATGTGTGATGCAAGTGGAGTACCTATTGGTGCAGTCTTGAGACAAGAAAATACGTTTGTAGATTATTTTAGTGAGAAGTTGAATGACACTAAGAGAAAATATTCAATATATGATAAAGAGTTGTATTTTGTAATACAAGCTCTGAAAAAGTGGAGGCATTATCTCATTCCAAAGGAGTTTGTCTTGTACAATGATAATCGAGCTTTACAATTCATAACCAGACATGAGAGATTGAACCAAAGACATGTTAAATGGGTAGAATTCATGCAGAATTTTACTTTTTTTACTAAGAACATTACTGGTAGCACTAACAAAGTTGTTGATGCTTTGAGCAGGAGATGTCTGATTATGAAAGAATTTCAAGTGGAGACCTCAGGGTTTGAACACCTTAAGGAAATGTATCATGAAGATCTATATTTCAAAGAGGCTTATGAAGCATGTGAGAACTCTTTTCTAAGGGACATAAGTTGGTGGATAGAGTATCTAATTCAAGATGGATTATTTTTCAAAGTAAGCCTATGTATTCCAAAATGCTCAATGAGAGACAACCTCTTGAAAGAAAAACACAATGGAGGATTGGCTAGACATTTTGACCATGGTAAGGCTTATGCACAGTTGAGTTCTTCATACCATTGGCTAGGTATGAGATATGATGTGAAGAAGTTTGTGAATGTATGTAGAGTTTGTCAGTATGCAAAAGGGAAGCAATAAAACACTGGTATGTATTAGCCATTTCCTATTCCATATAGGCCATGGGATGTCATAAGCATGGATTGTTTGTTGGGATCACTAAGAACCCATAGGGGGAGTGATTACATATTTTTTTTGTTTGATAGATTTTCAAATATGGAACATTTTATGCCATGGTAGAAAACCAATGAATCTACTCACATAGAAAATTTATTTTTCAAGGAAATTGTGCTATTGCATGGCTTACCCAGGAGTATAGTTTTAGACAGAGATGCCAAGTTTGTAGAACACTTTTGGAGAACCCTATGGAAAAGGCTGGGGACAAATTTTCTTTTCAGTTCAGCATATCACCCTCATATAGATGGAGAGACTGAGGTGGTGAATCAAAGTTTAGGAAATTTGATGAGAAGTTTGGTCACTGAACATCATAACCAGTGGGATTAGATTATGCCCCAGACAGAGTTTGCTTATAATGATTCTCGAAACAGAAGAACTAGAAAAATTCCATTTTAAATAGTGTATAGAATGCATCCGAGAGGAATTTCAGAGTTAATGGATTTGAAACATGATGATGAGTTCAGAAGTGCAGGAGAAGAAGACTTTATTTCAAATATGTAGAAGCTTCATGATCATATAAAGAGATAGTTGCAGGAGAGAAATCAGAATTATAAAATCCAAGTTGATTAGAAAAGGAGAGATGTTTATTTCAAAGTTGGAGATTAAGTTTTAGCACACCTGAGGAAAGAGAGGTTCCCAAGGGGAACATAAATAAATTGAAGATGAAGAAAATAGGACCGTGTAATATCCTCAGAAAGTTTGATGCAAATGCATATGAGATTGAGCTTCCAGAGGATGTGGGAATATCGCCCATATTCAATATTATAGACTTGTACCCTTACAGGATGAATGATACAAAAGGATCACATGATTAGAAGGAGATTCAGTGGGAGAAGCAGATGCCAACAACAAAAAAACAACATATGAAGAAGATCATAGATCAGAGGATTGGTAAGAATACCAAAAGGAAGACTTATTTTGAGTACCTAGTGAAGTGGCAGGGTCACCCAACATAGGATGATAGTTGGGTTAATTAATATGATATTCAGAAGCATGGAAAAACAGTGCAAGATATCATAGATAGGAGTCCATGAATTTTTTTCAAAGGAGTATGATGCAGGAGTACCACCATCAACATTAAAGAAGCCAGGTGGAGGACAACTCAACACCCAACGTGTAGATTTAAAGTTTTTTTTGAATTCCAAGGAGGAGAGCGTATTTTTGTTTTGAAAAGAATATAATTTAAATATGTTAAATATTTTGAGGCAAGATCCATCAGATAAGTCCACCAAGCATTGCAATCGTTTTAATTAGAAGATAAGGTTGTACATATACTAAGTATTGACTCATATATGAATGCAATTTCCATTCAATGTAATAGTCCTTAGTAGATGAATGAATTAATTGTGATAGGATAGCTCTAAGGTTGTCTGGAGGAAGGGCTCGAGAATTCCCTCATTATATAAATATATGTATTGTATTCCCGAATGAGGTTGTTGAATATGGTAAATTTTGTTGAATGTTATTATTATTGATGCTAAGAGAGTTGTTAATCCTTATGAAGATTTGTAGAGAGTTATATGAGTCCATGGGCATATTTTATTGAATGAATACAAGCAGATAGGTTTGATTCCAATTGTATGGTGTTGTGTTCATATGAGTTATTTGAGTAGATGTGATGTTTCTTTATGTTATCTATGTGTTATCTGTTTATGTATATTTTGTGCATGAATATATTTTTCATGGTTAATTATGGAAACCTTTGATGTTTCTATAAGTTTCATTTTTTTCTCTTCTGAGATTCCTAGTGCAAGCAGTGCACAATGCTCACAAGGAGTGCATAGGATGAGTTGAGATAGACTCAGAAGATCATAAGAGATAACGTGAATTTAGAGTGGAATTGAAAGGAGTGAACAATTGTTTAGTTGAAGTGAAGAGAGGGCACAATTTTTCAGCAGAGAGAAAATATTTGAGAAGACCCGTGCAAGGAGTTCATCGGGCCAACACTTTCTTTAAGTTTTGAAGACGTTTCAGAAGGGATGAAAATAAGGAGTGTGTAAGGGATATTTTCTCAGAAATATCTAAGTCCATAATTTCTCAGAAGTTCCATGGATGCAAGGAGTTAGCCAAAGGTCTGAAATACCTCAAGGAACAAAGATCGGGAGAGATAACGAGCACGAGAGTTCCGCAGGAGGGAATTAGAAAATTTCCAAGTAACGAGTTTTAAAGTGCCAGAGAAGTGAATACGTATGCTAGTTTCATCACTACTTCCCACGTACATATGCTAGATGCACCATTACAACCCGCATATACCCACAAAAGTTGCAAAAAATAAAAAGTTGCAAGGGAATACGAGCTTTTGGGTAGTTTCCTAACCAATTGACCACCCATAGCCCATCACCTAACTGAATAACTATATTTTTGGCATATAAAATAATATGTTGGGGTCCCATTCCAAGGATAAGCATGAAATCAGTGAAATACTGCCCATTTCATAATCCCCCCTTGCCCCAAGAATTTGCAACCACATTGTGAGTTTTGCGCCAGAATTCCCTATTCTTGCCATTTTTCCTCATCCATAAGCCTATGCCCATTCTCTAGAGAGATGTGTGAGAGAAGAAAGATATGTGGAAATAGTTGTATCTTGGTGAAGAGGATCCCAGGACCAGGTTCGAGGAGCAATCGTCGATCTCGTTTTGTAAGTGACTTTGTGAGATTAATAAAAAGAAGTACTTTTGTCGTCCCACCATATGATGTGTTTAATCTGTATGTTTGATTTACATTTTGCTATGACATATAAGAAACTAATTCATATATAGAATGCATGTTCGTAATTTCTTGTTTGTCTTTTGGTGAATGTAGGTTAGGCTTGGGAGGAGACATGCAGTCGATAAGTGACTGAACGCATTGGGATCGACACTGAATGCGGAGTTTAAGGTAAGACTACCGGATCCCTATACTTTGTACTTTATGCATGAATGTGGGGTGTTGTCATGATAGTTGTTAAAAGTAGGAGACTTTAGACAGTTATATCTGCCTGCACTTTAGAACCCTAGTGTACTCTGTAGGGGGGTTTTCCCACTATAGAAGAATTGGCGATCATACTGGGGAACCTCTAGGGTTTTTAGGGGATTTTTTATTTTGGGTGTATTTAATTGGTTTATTTACTGTTTCTTGAATTTCTATAAGTTTTTGTGTCTTTAAGGGATTCTGGTCTTCCATAACAGTACTCCCTTCCTGGTTTTCTTGACTGCTAATTTTTATTTTTAGATAAGTCACAGAGGTGTACATGGCCTGTAGTGGGTCTGCACGTGTACATACACGCCCTATCTTTAGACAACCCACATACATACACAAGTTGTTGAAGCATCATTTGCATGCCTGTGTCGAGAAAATATTTTTTAAAGAAGAGGCAGTCATCCTCTTCCCTGAATGAAGCCATATTGTTGGCCCTTGACCAAGTTGTGGGAGATACTTGGTCATATTTGACCGTTTTTGGGACTTCGACGCCCTATCGAAGGAAGCGCACAAGATCTCGATCCACTTTTGGGCCCCTTTTTAGGGTCTGGGTTAACGTAATGGGAAAGGGATGTCGGCCCATGGGTTTACCCACACTTAGGCCCACTTTTGTATGTATAAATAGATGTCTAGGAAAGGTAGAAGAGAGCCGATGGAATTAGTGCTAGTAATTAGATCTGCGTGATCGGATGTGGATTGTAAATGCCCTATGCATGATTGTAAGAGACTTGCAGAGCTAAGTGAAAGTTGTTGTAGGAGGTTGTGAAAGTCTTTGTGCTGAAGCACAAGGAAGAAGGATCTAGCGAGTTGCGCAGATCTTTTGTCCTATGCGGAGTAAGGATTGTTGAGGCTCTGTGTTGTAACTACTTGACTGAGATAATAAAGAAGAAGAGTTGGTGGACGTATCCCCAGGGGAACCACGTAAATCTGTGTGTGATGCTTTGTGCTTTGATTCAATGTGTTTACTTCTTATTCTGCTAAGTGCTTTGATATTTGTAGGAAGATCTAATTATGATTTGTGCTCCTAGATGTGTATGAATGTTAGATATGATATGTATGAAGATTCTTAGTGCTGATCTACTCGATTTGATCTAGCTTACTCTTGCTAAGTGCTTGAATACTATAGATTAGTGTGAATGTTGCAAAGCTCTGTCTTATAAGCGAAGTGGTTATTGAATGTATCTTGAGGAATTAATAGTGCTAAGTGCTCTAGTAAGATGTATAATCACAGATATGTGTCCCAGCTAAGGTTCCAGACACCTAAGTCTTGCAACCACCCCTGCCTCTACCTCGGGTGAGACTTCATCTTCTTCACAGGTTTTGTCGAAAGGGTTGGTAGTTAGAGATTTGTTGTTGCTCTCTTGTAGCATTGAACCTTGGGTCTGCCCCTGTGCCAACAAATGGTTCCGTTGCTGGGACTGGAACTGTGATTGCTGGGAACTGAGAAATAAAATATTTGTGCAAAGATTCGATCTAGAAACCATGAAAGCTCTGTGCATAGATCTGTTTCCCTAGTGCGCAGTGTTCTACTTAACCTGTGAAGCTTTGTGCCAAGAAAGAAAGGTCATATCTGCAGAAAAGAGGTAAGATTTGTAAGATTTTTTCTCTGATAATGGTAAGAATAGTCAAAAAAATTTAGATCTGGAAGCTTTGTGCTCTGCAAAAGTAAAATAAGTGAATTTTTTTTAGTATCGATCTAGGTATGTTTGAAAGATTTTGTCCTAGCTTGAAAACTAGAGCTATGATAGATGAAAGAAAGTTTGATATGAATAGATTTGATAGATATGTTATACCTATGCATAGAAAGAATGTCTGGACTAACAGGCGGATGCAGGATCCTTGAAAGAATTTTTTGCAGGCTAGCTACCATAACCCTAGTGCATAGTACAAAAGAGGTTGGGGATCATTTAAAAGAAAGAGAGGATTAACCCTCTGTTACATTTGCAGAAGACCGGAACATGTTGCTAAAGAATTCCCTGGTGGAAGACCTAGTTGTTTCTATTGCAAGTCTTTGGACCACAAAGTATTATATTTCCCTAGAATGATTGCTAAAATTGAAGGCATGAATCTGAAAGAAGAAAACCCTAAGGCAGATACAGAAATAACAGAACCCCAGAGAGAATCAGACAAGATGTTACTACAGAGACAAGACACCTTGAATGATCACCAACATGTTAGATTATTAGAGGTCTTTAACAAGAAAGAATGCATCAAGGTAAAAATAGGAGACTTCAACATTGACTATGTTCTATATGAGGAAACATAGGTGAATGTTATGACAGAAAGAAATTGGGAAGCTATAGGGAGGCCTGTTATGACCCCTTCACTGAGTGGAATAGGGTTATTCAGAGGGAAACTGGTGAACCTATGTGGAAGGCTCAATTATATATCTATGACTGCTAATGGAACTTCAACAGAAGAATATTTTGAGATTATCAAATTTATTGAGGACAGGGCCCCTTTTACTATGTTACTTGGAAATCCTTGGATTGAAAGAGATCAAGCCAGAAAGAAGGAAGAAGAAATTTTTTTAGAACAACAGAGACAAGAGTTAAAAGACTTCATGACCAGAAGGATCGTGCAGTTGATTGAAGAACATGAGAAAAGATCGAAGCTATATCACACTAGGAACCCATATTCCAAAGTTATTAGAACACCAGAGGACTCACAGAAGACTGAAGTTTCTATCTTAGATAAAGAAGAGATGTTATACCTGAACCCTAAGAAAGAACCTCAGCAATGTGAAGTAACTATATCCAAGGTAAATAAGAGATGGAATGGAAAAAGAACTATTGAAACGAAGCTCACTAGAAAGAAAGATAGAAATTTAAGTAAGAAGAAGGCAAAGATTGAAAAGTTGCAGGAGATTCCAGATAGAACATCGCAGAAAGAAAACTTGCAGAATGGGATCTTTGCCAAGATATTAGAAGAATGACCTATGGAAATTCACTGTGACGAAGCGATATAGTCGTTGGATTGATATACCCATTCAACTTCCTCCCAAAACGGACATAAAAGAATGAAAGGATCATCACTAGACCATTGGACTGCACCATAATGGACAGATCGACGTTAATGGAAGCTTCATTCCCGTTGCAAGCAAACCGTTGCCAAATTTCTTATTTAGTTCATCCCGCCATGCATGAATAACACTTTTTCCAACTGATAATTAGAATCCTGCTGAATAATAGTTGTATACAGTGGTCATTGCGATCTCGTTGGTCATCCTAGTATAGTATCTGAGATCATTATGAACCCCAACTAATTTTTATTTCCGAGCGCGTATGTCTGACGAATTTAGCACAACTGAAGAATTTGCAAGAGAGGTACTCGCTAGCCTCAGAACCAAAAGAGTCATGTCGAAACAAGGGTTTTCTATAGGTTTACAGGCATCATTGACGAAAGGAGTGGAAGCCTCCCTGTCGACTTCTCATGCAAGAACATCCCGAGTTGGTGCAGAACCAAACATAAATATGATATGGCCAATGCGAGGTTGGTTCCATCCACCCTACCTACTTACATACCACCTCTGAGCGGTGCGATCAAAAGAGACAACGTGCCTAGAGACTTTGAGTACACTCTAGTCACCACGTACCTGTCGAAAGGGGTACGTGCAATCCGTGCAGATCAATACAAGATTGTAGCATTGAATTTTAGTGACTTCAACCTGAGGGATCGTAAAGTATACAACACACTTTCCCCATACAAGTACCTAACCAGAACGAAGGGCAAGAACTCGAAGATCGTCCCTCAGTAATGGACTATGAACCTCGCGCAATCCACTATACTAAACATTATGAAGATCCCACATTTTGGACGTCACCAAGAAGTCAATGCTTGTGTTAAGCTACTCCTGGCGAGCTACCATGGAGGATACCTATGGTTGAACCACCGCATCATAGTTGATCCAGTGTTGATCAATAGGATCATGGGTCTTAGCATGCAGGGCCTTGATCCTCATGACTACTATCCTAGAAAGACCACAGACTGTGCTCTTTCTTAGAATATCAAAGAAGCTTATGGCGATGTTGAGAAAGGAGCACGAGGCTAAAAGGTAGCCTCTATTCAAGGTGGCGCAGTGCACCTTGCATGTCAGTTGATCGCAGGGAATCTCGTTCGCAAGAATCGACCCACGCAAGTATTTGGCTTTGTAGTTGACCTCATAGGAAAGTGCGCAGAGGGTACAGATGAACTGGGTGAAGTACTTGGTGAATCAACTAGAGATCGACTACAGAGAAGCCCAGGATCAGGGGCATGAATTCCATTTTAGCTGGCTCTTGATATTTATAGCTTTCGTAGCATGGGAGCTACTGGAAGATGCAACCTTCCCGGACCTCGACCCTTTTGAGCCCTTAGCCGCGAATTTCAGTACCTTATGGTACTCAAATGATATGAGAAAAAAATGGAAATCCAATGTTGTATTCCATTCCTACTACAATCAGTTGAAGTGCACCATCCAGTCTGAACCTCGGATAACCCCGAATACCCTCTTCAGGTTCATTCCCTTAATGAATTTCAGCGTAGACCGCAACTTCATTTACATAACAGCACATGCTGATGAGAACAAAGAGCAGTTACAATATTATTATAAGCTAACAGAAGAAGACTTGGAGGAAATCACCAAGGAATGGTCGACAGACCTCCTTGTTTCAACATACCCCATAGAATTGTCTGACAATGACAACCTAGAAGATGAGCAGGATACACTTGGGCCCAATAAGACGAATAAAAAAACGAAGACGAAGAAGGATGAGGAAATACAAGATATAGACAACAGATCTGTAAGGACCACATCCATTACACTCGAGAAACAAGGTAATGATGAAGAAGTCGAACATAGGACAGAAGACGAAGAGGACTCGTCAAAGAAAAGGAAGGTTTCACCTCTAAAACCATCCTCCCAAAAGAAACCTAGAACCCATGTAACGAAGATGAAGACCATTCTCACCCCAGATGACTTCAGTTTCCTCCTCTCCACTATGAAGGAAGCTATAGAAGAAATAACAGAAAATAAGGAAGCAAAGAAAGAGGCAATGTACAACATAATTGAGAGTGATCTCCAAGGAGTGCAGTAGGCACTTCGGTCTAGCCGCACAGTCTCCACTGTACCCCTACCAGAAGGAACAATAGAAGAGGGAGATGAACCAGTTCAACTCCGCAAGATTGCTGCCATAGTCAAAGCACGCCTTCGGAAAACACAGGAAGAAACCACACAGGCCACCTAGGCCTTAAAGCAAGCACAGGAGGAGATCATCAAGCATTGTCGAGCTGTGCAACAAGAAAGGGATGCTCTCCAAGAAAAATTGGAAGAAGACAGAGTGAAGATCCAAAAATAAAAGGAGCAGCTGCTCACGAAGCAGATTGGGATCGAAGAAGCAGTCAAAAAAGAATTTTTCTCTGTGACTGGCTTAGATTAGAAAGTAGAAGAACCCTTATAACGCCAAGTGATGAAGCTTGTTGAATTTATTCAACAATTTCAACAAAGAGTCGTAGAATTAGAGCTTCAAACCATACCAAGTACACCGCAAGAAGAGTGCGGCATGTGAGAAATGTCTGCTCAGAGCACAGTAGAAAGGATTAAAGCACTCACTGAGGAATGTAAACAATTAAGTAGCAGAAGTGTGCAGATACATGAGAACCTAACTGAAAATCCTGAATTGCACAAATTGGAGTCGCAGCTCCAGGAGGTGAAGCTTGAAGCCGAAAAGCTACAGGTGTAGCTGAAGGCCCTATCACCCATAGAGAAAATGAAACGATCTTCCGAGCAACGCATAGCACATCAACAGATCCATATAATCCAGAGCAAGGTAATGGAAGTAACTCAACAACTTCAACCTTTGTAGGATAAGGCATGTCAATTATTTATAGATATCGAGAACCAAGAAATAGAGATGGAACAGGTCGTGAATTCAGCATAGCAATGCCTACAAGGGTCGGTGAATGTCGCACTCATCCAGGATTTCGTCGAGCAAGAAGCAGTTGCAATGCAGCAAGTCGAAGTAGCTCGAGCCAAGATCAAGGCGTTCGAAGCAGAATTGATCAGACCTGAGTGACTCGGGACGAGTCACAGGTGAGTGTTGGGGGCCTGTTGGCCCTTGACCAAGTTGTGGGAGATACTTGGTCATATTTGACCATTTTTGGGACTTCAACGCCCTATCAAAGGAAGCGTGCAAGACGAAGCAAAGATCACAGGATCTTGGTCCATTTTTGGGCCCCTTTTTAGGGTTTGGGTTAATGTAATGGGAAGGGGATGTCGGCCCGTGGGTTTACCCATGCTTAGGCCCACTTTTGTATGTATAAATAGATTTCTAGGCAAGGTAGAAGAGAGTCGATGGCTTAGTTCTAGTAATTAGATCTATGTGACTGGATGTGAATTGTAAATTCTCTGTGCATGTTTGTAAGAGGCTTGCAAAGCTAAGTGCAAGTTGTTGTAGGAGGTTATGAAAGGCTTTGTGATGAAGTGCAAGGAAGGAGGATCTAGCGAGCTGCACATATTTTCTATCCTATGAAGAGTAAGGATTGTTGAGGCTCTGTGCTATAACTTATTGACCGAGATAATAAATAAGAAGAGTTGGTGGATGTAGCCCCAGGGTGGGGGTGAACCATGTAAATCTGTGTGTGATGCTTTGTGCTTTGATTAAATGTGTTTACTTCTTCTTCTACTAAGTGCTTTGATATTTGTAGGAAGATCTGATTATGATTTGTGCTCCTAGATGTGTATGAATGTTAGATCTGATATGTATGAATATGATTAGTGTTGATCTACTCGATTTGATCTAGATTACTATTGCTAAGTGCTTTAATACTATAGCTTAGTGTGAATGTTGCGAAGCTCTGTCTTTTAAGCGAAGTGGTTATTGAATGTATCTTGAGGAACTAACGATGCTAAGTGCTCTAGTAAGTTGTATAATCACATATTTGTGTCCCAGCTAAGGTTGCAGACACATGAGTCTTGCAACCACCCCTGCCTCTACCTCGGGTGAGACTTCATTTACTTTGCAGGTGTTGCTGAAAGGGTCAATAGTTAGAGCTTTGTTGGTGCTCTCTTTTAGCGTTGAACCCTGGGTCTTCCCCTGTGCCAACACATATTTCTCAGGGTTTCTCTTGATTTACCCCTGGTATTTGTTTCTTGCAGTCTTTGGCCTAGGTCTGACAACAATTAGCTTTTTATTTATCAAGATTTCGTGTTTTCTTGATTAGGGTTTGAGACAATTTTTGTGAGTTTTTTCTATTTAACTTGTTTAGTATTGTTAGTATCTCTCTGCAAGCCGCAATAGACCAGAAGTTGGTTTTTGGTCTCGTCTTGTATGCACTTTTCCCTTTTTACTTTATTTAGAAGAAAAGAAAAGAATTCATTTTCAAGTTTCTTATTTTGGAGCATTAAAAAAAAAAAGTTTCCAGTTTCTTGTTTGGTTAAGTAGTTAGGTTAGTTGTTTTTTCATGAAGAAGAGTGATTTCTTAAGTTATTTACTGAATACTTAGGAATTTAAGTAGATTTCATTTGAGTGAAATTCAGTTTTGAGTTTTTCTTTTAAAAGATATTAGAGAGAAAAGCTAGTTAGAAAATTTGGTTAAAGAGTGTTCAATTTGCAAATCTTTGTTTGTTGAAAAAGAAGTAATTTTGTTTCCAACATTTGTTCTTCTCATTCATATCTTTACAAACACCATCAATTTCATTTTCGTTCCTTTGAATTAAGATAAACCACTTAAAAATAACTCTGAATTAAAATTAATCAGACTTTGTGTTTGTAGGGTCCATTAACTAGATTAGGCTAGAGCCTTGATTTAGGTTAGAGAGGAAACTCTTCAAGGCTATAAAAAAAACATAGGAGTCTGTTCTAGGGAGTGAAAAAGTCCAGTAATGTGGAAATTATTTCGGACCCCCTTCTAACACAGGGTTTAAACATGAGGTCACATGCGAAAAGGTAGTAGAGATAACCCCTCCAAAGACAGACCAATCGTAGCAGAGGAACACATATAGAGGACTTATCTTGGGATTACGTTGATCGCATTTTCCACAGAGCTTCATGGGTATTGACTCCGTTCGAGGCCCTCAGTCATCTTCTAGAACACTTGCTTTCGATACCCTCGATAGGTTTCAGGCTTGATACCCTACTCATTGCGGTCCACCCGACTGTCGACTGTACCCACCTGGTAGTTGTTCACGAGATGGAAACTTAGTGGACTTTGATTTTAGGTACTTACACAGGTGATTGCGGGGGTATACTGTGGTACCTAGGGCAGACATTGGGCCACTCTTTGCATATTATACCTGGAGGGTGCTTCTGTGTTCGAGTTGCACTTGCATCGATAAGTTGCTCTAGTGTTGGTTGTTGTAACTATTCTTCCAACTAGTAATAGTGGTTTTCTTGCTGCATCTCATAGGAACTTTTTCTAGTGTGTGTTTTGGCCTTCAACATTAGAAAGCCTTAGTGTGTCATTGATTCTCTCAAAGTGGAAGATCAAGAGCTCTGCCTATCGTGAAGGCTTTTTGGCTACCGTCAATTAACTTTCAACCACCAACACCACCGCGAAGATGAAGAATAGACCAGCAAGGGTATTTTGAGATGACCGGGCCACATGAAATTGTACCCGAGCCAACTCCAAGAGGAGAACATTCGTTCCCGGAGGAACCTACTATTTCTGACCTTGGAGCCGAATCTCTCGATCCGTATAACCCTCCGATCACTAACTTTTCAGTGCCACTTTTGATACATATTTCCCCTCCAAGGGTAACGCATCACGAGCGTCAGATAGTCCTACAAGAAACGATGGAAGAAAATGTTGCTACTTCGTCAGGGATTCCTCATACTCCCTCTATGACTGCCACTTTTGGGGGCGTTCTACCTCCTAACTCACCTTCGCAGGTCCGGGCCCTCCATTTTCATACAGGATGCCCAACTTTGACAGGAACTTGATCCTCTCCTACTCCACCATACAGACCATGGGTCTAGGGGTAGGGAGCTCAAACACTCCTCTGCAAGGGTCCATGGGGGGCACCTTAGACCCCTATAATGCTTTCGCTTATGGCGGGGGTCATATACCTCTGTCATTCTCCTCGCTTGGTGATGCTTCTCAGCAGCCCGCCTGGATGAACATGAATTACAACTCATTCAGAGCGGGTAGTTAAGGACCTTCTTCTAGTTCCACACCAGTGGGTTCTTTGTCGTTCTCTTTGTTCGACACGTTTGGTAACAACGCATTCTCATCAGCTGCCATCTCGGTCAGGGCCAACCTTGGTTTTGGATCAAAAAATCCTGCACAGGGGGCACACACTTCTCAAGGACCTTGGAATCTATGGTATGGATCAGTGCCCTCGTTAGGGATGTCAACTGGGGGCAACCCCTTCCATGGTTAATGGAACCCTGGGCAAGGCTCAGGACCTATGCCCATCGGATCGACAGGGGGAAACCCTTTCCAGAACCTTTGGAACACTACATCGGGAGCAATCCCTTCTCATCCCTCAACGTCCTACTACACAAGTCAATCGATGATGTCTCAACCAACACAACATCTGAATGTTAGCCTGGGCCATGGTTTTTACCAAAACCTGTGCCAACAACCTAACTTTTCCTAGAAACCTGGTGCTAGCCAAATCCCAAGCTCCTATCCTCCTATATATACTCAACAGCCTAAACTACCATTTCTGGCAACTTTTCATTTGCTAGACTTGTCAAGATTATTGAATGACCCAATATTTCATGATCCACATTGGCCTGCTATGCTGACCAAGTTGCCCTTAGAAATTCCAAATTTCGAAGGCAAAACCTAATGAAGATCCAGGTGATCATGTGACTACCTTTCACCTATGGTGCTCATCCAACTCATTGAAAGACTAATCCATACAGTTGTGTTTGTTTCAACGCACTCTCATCGGGAGTGCCGCAAAATGGTACATCAAGCTCGACTGCTCAAGATACTCTACTTTTGGCGAATTGGCAATGGTTTTCTTAAACCATTTTCAATTACCTGTGAGATACGATCCCAACATTGAATTGTTGGCCCACTTAGAGCAGACAAAGGAGGACCATATCTCTGATCACATCCAAGAATGGAGATGTCGGAAGAGTTTGATAAAAGTACCAATACCACCAGCATTCCTGTTGGACTGGTTCATCAAGTATTTGGTCCCTTAGGTATCCAAAGACGTAGCAATGTCGGGGGTCTTTAAAGAAGAAGAAGAGATAATGAGAGCTCAATATCTAGAGCTAATTTACTCTCAGTCTGGTTTACTTTACGAAATATTTCCATATGCACTGAGGTCTATACTTGACAAGACCAGACAGAAGTCTGGACCACATGTCGATGGCATTATCGGTTCAGCACAAACGAATCTTGTTGATCAATTGCAACATTTGTCAATAAAATAGATAGCATCCAGACAAACCACTGGTTCGGTTGCTCCCCCTACTCAAACGTCATATGTATAGTGTGTGCAATCGACAAACTCGAAAGAAAACCAGCAAAACGATGGGAAGATGAAACAAAAAAATAAGGGTAAGGGGGATAAGAAACTGACCAATAATGTTGGATGGGGAAACACAAACAGAAAGAATTTGAAGTATTTGTGCAATATTTGTGTGAAAGATCACCTGACCCACCTGTGCCCTCAACTTGCGGAAGCCCAAAATTTATTGGCACAACAACAACCTAGAGTGTTAATGAACCCATTTCCTCATGGGCAAAATTTAACTCAAGCCTCTGCGAACATGTATGGGGGAGTCAAGGACCCCCTTCATCAAATAGTAATCCCTCGACATCGAATGTCTATATGTTGAAAGGTGAAGCTTACATAGCTACTAGGGCACATGATTACAGAATGCCAAGTACTTATGAAAAGGGTAATGAATCCGAGAACCCCTTTGTTCCTCTTCAGATCGAGAGAACGATGGGTGAAACAATGAAATGCATCCTGAAAGGTGCGTTCAAGAAGGCTTCACATAATCCAAATGCGCGGGCCACCCATAATTACTCTGTGGTGGAGGATTTGTCACAAACCCCTTGCGTGATGTCTTCTTTGGAGGTCCTATAGAGCTGCCCTTCGTAGAGAAAGGATCTGCTAGTTTCCTTAGGATCCACTGAGCCATGTAATCCTGGAACTATTACTCTTGATACAATGGACTTGAAGCCTCGTGTCCCATACCACATCGCATTTCAGATAGTATTGGCTCACCTCACGAAATATTCTACCCAAAATATTTTCCATACGGTGGTTGATGAGGGTGCCTCAACATGCGTGATGTCATTGGCATGTTGGAAGGCCATAGGCCAACCCGTTCTATCTCCTTCACCTACTCTTCTTACAGATTTTGACAGTCGTTATTTCAGACCACATGGAATCATTCCTTCTTTCCCATGTAGTTAGGAGGGAAGACCTTGTGCATTGAAGTTGAAGTGGTCGATGCACCTCTCGACTACAACCTCCAGTTAGGAAGGAGTTGGACATATGCCATGCATGTAGTGGTTGCCATAGCTTTTAGAGTCTTGTTGTTTCCACATGAGGGTCGAATCGTGACCATTGATCAATTGTCTTTATCCAGACCTGACCCTTCATCGAGGACATTTGCGGTCCCGATGATTGATAACCCACAACCCAGTGTCCTCAATGTGGGGGTTTCTTTGTGCCCACCTCTCATGGGTACTTTCTATTACCCACCTCCTTCTAGCGATGTCAAAATGATATCGGTTATCCCCGACCAGCCTAAGGCTGAAATATTTTCAGTGTCGTCATTCCGCATGACTTACTTTAACGATCTGTGGATTCTTCCTTCCCCATAAGCCATGATGGAAGGGACAGGGAACTACAGCATGTCCATTCCATTGTACATGGCAGAAGTTGTGTACTCTATAGTCCAGCAATCTTCTGCTGACCCTGATCCGACTTCTGCACAAGAATTAGATCTAGTCCCCGAGCCTGCCTGGGCTCAAGGTTCCATTTCCACTACCTATTCCTTAGACTTGGTATTTCCCTCTAATGAGATGATTTTAGAGGCATTGAATGGTCTAGATAGACCCTAGGATGATCTCCATCATAGATCATACTTCCTCCTAGAGTTAGGAAGAATAGAGGTAGGAGAATTCATCTTGACTATGACTGGAGATAGGTCTTGTTCTATCAATCCTCTCGCTACACACGCAGTTTATGCTGAGGGTAATATGGAAACCATCGCTAAAACAATACCTATTGATATCTCCAAAACCCCTAGCGTCATGGAGAATTTTTTTGTCGGAGTAGACTATTCCCCTAAGGAGATTCAGATCTATACAGATTTATTTATAGAATTCTGCAACGTTTTTCCCTGGTCTTATGAGGAAATGTCAGGCATTGATCCAAGGATCGTCAAACATGAGATTACGAATTACCCTAACTCTAAGCCAGTCTGGATGAATCTTTGTCCGATTAATCCTCAGAAAGAGGCAGCTATTAAGGCTGAATTAGAGAAACTACTCAAAGTTGCTTTCATCTATCCCGTCCAATTGACTCAATGGGTGTCGAATCTCGTTCTAGTCAACAAAATGTAGGGTACGATTCGTGTATGTACAGACTTCCATGATTTGAACAAGGCTTGTCCAAAGGATAATTTCCCCACCCCATTTATTGACCAGATTGTCGATGAATGCGTAGGCTATGAGGTATTTTATTTCATGGATGGTTTCTCGAGATACAATCAGATACAGATCAAACTCGAGGATCGACATAAAACAACTTTTATCTTTCCATGGGGTACATTTTCTTATCGAAAGATTCCTTTTGGCCTGAATAATGTTAGAGCCACTTTTCAGCGGTCCATGTCTTTTTCTTTCCACGATCTCAAACACCTAGTCAAGGCTTATCTCGATGATTTAGTGTCACGATATCGTAAGAGAGCTATTCATCCCACACACCTCTGACTTATCTTTGAGAGATGTCGCTACTATTGGAGTCACTTGAATCCAAACAAATGTAGTTTTTGTGTGACGTCAGGTCATCTTATAGGTTTCATATTTTTGCAACAAGGATCATGGTCGATCCTCTAAAGGTTGAGGCGATAGTATAGTTGCCTCCCTCGTGCACAGTTCCTTAGCTTCAGAGTTTACAGGGAAAATAAAAAAAATTACGGCGTTTCATCACAAAATATGTCGATATCACAAAAAGGGTTCATGCATTTACTAAAGAAGGATGTTCCTTTCCATTGGGATGAAGCCGCTTAACTCTCTTTCGAAGCGTTGAAACGTGCCCTCATGTCTTCCCCCCTGCTTCAACCACCCAATTATAATAAATATTTCTTATTGTACTTGGTCATTGTAGAGTCGACCATTGACATGGTCTTGGTTCAAGAGGACGATTTTCTTGAAGAGCATGTGATTTACTACCTGAGCCGAGGCCTGGTTGGACCAGAACTCAACTACTCCCATGTTGAGAAACTTACATTGGTAGAAGTTCATGCTGTCCAACGATTCCGTCACTATATCTTGTTTCGCAAGACCATTGTCATTGTTGTTGTGAATCCATTCCAATATGTGTCGACATGATGCGTGATCGATGGAAATATCAGTAGATGGATAGTTATCCTCCAGGAATTTGACTTTGATTTTGTTTCGGTGAAATCCAAAAAGTCGTTGGTCTTTGCGGAACTCATCTCGGAACTTCCAGTCGAGTCAGGTGATGTTATACCTGAAGAGTCGACTATTAAAGGAGATATGTTTTTTATCGCATCTTCGGATCCCTGGTATGGAGATATACTAGTTTATATCCAGACTTTGAAGTGCCCCGCCTCTGCCTCTCATGATGAACGTCGATGCATATGCCATCAGGAAAAGAACTGTCTTATTTTTGAAGACACTTTGTATCGTCGAGGTATAGATTTCATCCTTTGTCAATGTATCACCCATGAAGAAGAAGAACTCATGCTTAATGACTACCACACTGGAGCATGTAGTGGTCTTTTTTTTGGGTTGGAAACAACCCAAACGATTCTACAAGTTGGTTACTATTGGCTGACGTTAATCAAAGATTGCGTTGAATCAGTCAAGAAGTGCCACCTGTGTCAGATCTTCTCACAGAAGATGAGGGCACATCCTGCTCCCATGTTTCTCGTCATCATAGTTGGCCCCTTCACCAAGTGGGGGATTGATTATACTACATGTCACCCCCCCTCAGCCAGGGGGCACTATTATATCATCGTAGCAATAGACTACTTCACCAAGTGGGTCGAAGCTATGCCAACATTCAAGGATGATGGAGAGACAACAACTCTCTTCTTGTTTAATCAGATAATATAAAGGTTCAACATCCCAAAGGAGATTGTCACTGACCATGGTAGTCACTTTCAGAATAAAATGATGTTTGAGTTAATGTCAAAGCTAGGGTTGATACAAGAACACTCATCACCTTATTACCCACAAGTGAATGGTCAGGTGGAAGATATAAATAAGTCACTCAAGACCATTCTACAACGAACAATCAATTCGGCCAAGTCAAATTGGAATTTGATGTTATACTCGACATCGTGGGCCTACCAAACGCCTGTAAATACTACCACTGGTTTCTCACCTTTTCAAATTAGTTACGGGTTGGAAGAAGTCTTTCCTATAGAATTCCATATCCCATCTCTTAAGTTGGCAGTACAATTATTGCCAGACACTTCACCACTTGAGGAATGCTTATTATATCTCGAGAAGCTCGATGAGCAACGATGCGATGCAACTTTGGATAACGAGGCTCACAAGCAGAGAGTCAAGTGTCAGTATGATCAGTTTATTCGTCCTTGTATTTTCTCTGAAGGTGACCTTGTCCTGGTATATGACTAAGATAAGGATCCCCTGGGGGAAGGCAAGTTCAAACCCATGTGGTTCAGACCATTCATTGTGAAGGAGGTATTAAATAAGGGCGCTTATCATCTGGTTGACTTTGAATGGAATTCTTTAGCGGAGCCTTGAAATGGTCTCTACCTCAAGAAGTATTACTCATAGGTGGGTCACCTTGGGTGACTTCTTGTACATATGTATAGTTCTTATACATTTTTAGTTTTTGTCTTTTTGGTCTTATGGACGTGTCGTTTTGATGTCATATTTTTTACTGTGACAGATGTCAAGTGAATTAGACGTGTTCGTTGGATTTGCAGACGGTGCTAGCCGACACACTCAGAGACTTGCCTCCGCATCTTGGGTAATATTCACACCCCAAGGCCAGTTGTTATCTTCTAGAGGTATCTGTTTAGGTGACGCCACAAACAATGTCGCGGAATATAGTGTAGTAATAGAGTTTCTTCGTGACGCCTTGTCGCATTGTATCTCTTACCTCTGGGTCTACTTAGATGAACAATTGGTTGTGTTCTAGTTAAATGGGGTTTACCACATTTATGATCCTACTCTGCATTGATGATTCCTTAGGGTATGCCTCTTAGAACGTTGTTTTGATTATATTACATATATCCATGTTCCTAGGAGATTGAATCAAATGACATATACTCTAGCTAATCAAGTATTAGATTGGCATATTGCACACATGTAAGAAAAAGAAAATACATACACATGTAAATACATTTGTAAATAAATTTAATTCATAAGACATAAAAATATATAAATACGCATATATATATATCGAATGCATCAGAGTACATAGGTGGGTGAAAGCGCCTCAAAAATTAACGAGTCTAGTATATAACATGGGACTTATGCCCTCAAAAATATACAAAAAGTTCCCTCGACACGTAAATGGTACACCCTAAGCTAAGCACGAGGCCTATTGGCCCTGTCATAGTGGACTACAACATTTTCCAAACATCAAAATAGCTGGACCCAGGTCCATGGAACCACAACAACATGAGGTTGCATAGATGGCGGGAGATCATCGATCTTGGCCATAGGCATAGTACGGGTGAGTGCGGTCAAGTTCCACTCCACTCGTCTCAAAAATATCTCAGCCTCTGTAGGTGGAGGTACCCCCGTTGCTGTTGTTGGTCTGGCAGCCACTGCTACTTCTTCCTCTGGTCGTAGACGACACCTGCTCCATGAAAAATCAGTTGGACGCACTGGTCCCACATATGTACATAACAGATACATAGTTGTCAAGTGCTCTGGTAAACATAAAAAATGATATATATATAGAAAATAAATAAAAAATTAAAGAACTTTTAAAAAGAAAAACGTACATAATTCTCCTCGCTCTGCTCTGGGGGGTACGGGAATGTCAGGATCTCTGGAGAAGTTGATCCCGACATAGGGGTAGTCCTCTATAATCAAAATCTGTCGAGACCACCAGTCGAAAAAAGTATCATCGAAGGCCTCAATGGTCCTCCCTCCCCCCTGTCGTGGCAACAATGTTGCCCATCTGCACACTGCTAGGAAGGAGGTCACATGCCCCTGTATTGTCACTCGGGGACTAAGACTGGGTACCCTCTCAAAGAAGAAAGACCAAAGAATAGTTCCAAACCCAAATTTCTTGTTGTTCCGCCCACGACACTCTGTGAGTTGTCTCATCATACAATCTAGCATGGTTGTACTCCAATCGAACACTCGTGCATTTAAGCCCTATACTACGCAATGCATATGCGCCTGGGAGGCCTGATGTAAAGCCGCGGATCCAGTGATCTTCCCAATAAGTAAAACTATCACTTTCAGTTATACGTTGGTGATTTTGTGGATCAATACCTGGGAACCCACTTTATATGTTCCAGCCTCGCAGTGTTGCCTGATCAATTCAAAAATGTTGTGTGTCCCAGGAGGAAAAGAATGAAGGTTGACTAGTTCACCTCTCCTTGAGAGGCCAATCATGAAGTAAATTTCCTCAGTCATTGGAGTCAACGACTGCCCCTCAAGCATAAAATCCTCTGCATATGGGTCCCAGTAATCCACCAAGGCATTCAACAGCCTGGGTTGTGCCCGCATGAGTGGACATCGAAATAATTTCCACAACCCGCTTTGTTTTAATGCATCGACAACAACAGGGTATTCCTCAACCATTGTATCAATTTCCTCATGCTCTCTCTCTCTCCAATGGACATACATTCTAAAAATGAAAAGTTCAAAGGAGAGTCAACTGATACATTTTTTATTTTTTCATATGTTTGAGGATGTACGCGGCCTATATTGGGGACATTCACGTTTATACACGGGCAGACTATTCTCTGCCCACGTGCATACGTGAGCTGTTCTTGGACAGCCCGCGTACATGAAGGGCCAACCGTTTTAAGGGTGTGCGCCCCTCCAAAAAAACAAAAGAAATGCAAAAAGGAAGATTGGAAATGTAGGAGGGACTAGTTTGTACTTACTTGGTCCAAGCAAAAGTTTGTTTCATCCACTGAATCTCCCGGAATCAACTTCTTTCACAAAGGGGTGTTTTTGGATTTTTGGTCAATTCTCAATTTCCAATGGTGATAATGAGTTTCCAACTTCTATTTATAGAATTTTTTGGCCCTTTTTGTCATTTTTTGACCCCCGTTGTCATTTTTTCTAACTTGAAAATCATGTAAAGTGGTTCTTGAGTTTCTCATTGGATGTTACGATACATTTTACTTTTGGTTCGGTGAATTTTTTGGGATTTGGGGCACTTTTAAAGCCTTTTGGTGAAAAGTTATTTTTTCCAACTTTGTGCATTTAAGTTAGGATTCCACCTCCATTTGTTGCACCTCGTTGTATTTTTTTCTTTACTTTACGATCAACCCCACTGAATTGCAACACAAAACTATCATTGCTGCTCTAGAAGTGTCATAATTTAGTGGTAGATCCAACCCTCACATGGATCCCCTAGGTAGATCCTGGTTGCATTTTGGTGTCCATGTCATCGCTAATGACTATAGGCTTGGGAGTCCTTTTAGTCTTGTCTTGATTACAAGTTTGAGCCTTCACATATCTGATATATTATGGCTCTTGGCCTCACCCTCGGGACTCCCAAAAAACAAACGGGTCTTCTTTTAAGCCCTTTTCAGGCCCTCTAAACATGAAAATATTGTCGAGCGATCTTGTTTCCCTTCATGTTCGCCAAACTAAAATTTGAAGGCACGTCTGTTCGGTGGTAGTTTACCTCTTTTTTGGCCCAGATGGTCAATTGTACGAACAAATATATACTCTAAGAACTTCGGTTCGCTAGAAGAGTATTCTCAGGTATAAGTTTAACCCTTTTTCGGGCCTAAGGGACTAAATTTACGAAAAAGGAACCCCCATGGAGTCCATAGTTAAGCTCTTTTCAGACTTGCTAATAGTGAAAAGATAGTCAAGTGAGCTTGTTTCTTCACACTCGTTAAACCAGTCCAGAAGAGCATCCATTACGGATTCCATAGTTAAGCTCTTTTTAGACTCCTTAAAATTGAAAAGATTGTCGAGTGACCTTGTTCTTTCACATTCGTTAATTGGTTCAGAAAAAACATCTACTGGCATGAGTTTACCCCTTTTTCTGGTCGGTAGATTAAGGAGGAAAAAGGTATACCTCAAGAGATTTGTCTCGCTGGGAGAGTTATCCTTAGTAAATTTCACCTTTTTCGGGCTAAGGAGACTAAATCTAGAAAAAGGAAGCAAGTCCATAGTTAATCTCTTTTCAGACTCCTTAAAATTGAAAAGATTGTCGAGTGATATTGTCTTTATCACAGTATTTAAAATGGTTTTGAATAGACGTCTTTTCGGTGCTAATTTATCTCTTTTTCCAACCGACTAGAATATCTTCGAAAAAGTTACCCCAGTGGAGTCTTCTTTTACGCTTTTTCAGACTCTCTAAAAATGAAAAACCACCGAGCTTACCTTCTTTGGGCTCGTTTAAAATTACATTGAAGGACGTTATCATTGTGTCATGTTAAACACATTTTCATTCCTACATCTTTGACCTAATTCCAGCTCCATGTTGCTCTCAACTTAACCTGTGAAGGATGCCTTATACACAAGACTTGTATCACTTTGCCTTTGTTTCTTGACACCTTGACCCATGGAGGAATTTCTCGAGTGTCCTTTCCCTGCACATGTCTCCTTGCTCTGAGAATTAGTGTGTTCCTTGTGTTTGGAACTAGTATTCTTGCGACACTCGTTCCTCCTTTGTAACGTAGCATTCTTTTATTCTTTTTCAAGATTTCAAAATATTGAAAAAGACAAAAAGTCCAAATATACCCCAAAAAGAGGATGGGAAAAGTTTTTTATTTTTATGGCAGCACAATGAGTCGCCCTTGGACAAAGCACATCCATCCATTTGTTCATCAAGATCTGGGATTTAATATGACCTTAGAAAGTTGTTCTTGTAACATAGAGTTGTGTCCTCCTCCATTTGGTTATTATTCCAAACATATGGAGAGTTTGTGTTGCCTCCTGCATCATGAACTTATGTCAATATCATGTTGTCTAAGTCTCATCATTCATCGTGCTATTGTCCAAGGGAAGTTTTACCCAACTTGAGTCGACCCTTCTTTAGTTTGTCTCTTTTCATCATGCCCAACCATCCTGAAAAGTCCAATCAACGTCTTTGTTCGAAATCAATGAAGTTCTCTACCTGATCACCGAGATCCTCTTGTTTGTTCCTTGACAATTCATCGAAGACCTCTCGATAGTGAAGTCATACACTCACATTACACTCCTTCTTGATTTTTGAAGATCTTGAAGTTGTTGCTTGAGCTCTAAAGGCCTCATCTCTAGCCATCAGGCGTCATTAGCTTCTTGAAGATGGATAATATTCATGTATATCTTTTGATTTTGAGATGTAGATCCGTTGTGTACTGCTCAAGGATACACTTTATATAGTTATATGACATGGATATATAGTTTATTTGATTGGAAACCATTATTTATTTCATCTCGAGCATGGGTATGCCTACCTTGGTGAGACAATTGTTATTTTGCAAATAGCACCTCCCGAACTCTAGTCCTCAGCTCACTCGCTTTGTACGTTGTTAAAGATTTTTAATGTATTTTGGCCATCATATGCTCTTCTGATGTCACACATTAGGGGGCATCTGTTTTAACCCTAATTTTCACTAGACATGCATACCTAGCAGCAGGCCATCTTACTTACTATTTTTGCTTAGCCAATACTAAATAGCTCTTCTTAAAAAACCAATTTTTTGAAGATGTGCACGCCCTGCACCACTACTGCCCACGTATTTACACTATTTTCATCACTCATTCCCATGCACATATTCTATCTGCACCATTACAGCCTGCGTATACCCACAAAAGTTGCAAAAAATAAAAAGTTGCAAGGGAATACGAGCTTTTGGGTAGTTTCCTAACCAATTGAACGCCCATAGCCCATCACCCAACCGAATGACTATCTTTTTTCCATATAAAATAAGGTGTTGGGGTCCCATTCCAAGGATACTCATGAAAGTAGTGAAACTCTGCCCATTTCATAATCCCCCCTTGCCCCAAGAATTTGCAACCACATTGTGAGTTTTGAGCCATAAATCCCTATTCTTGCCTTTTTTCCTCATCCATAAGTCTATGCCCATTCTCTAGAGAGAAGTGTGAGAGAAGAAAGATACGTGGAAGCAGTTGGAGCTTGGTGAAGAGGAGCCCAGGACTGGTATCGAGGAGTAGTCGTCGATCTCATTTTGTAAGTGACTTTGTGAGATTAATATAAAGAAGTACTTTTGTCGTCCCGCCATATGATGTGTTTAATCTGTATGTTTGATTTATATTTTGTTATGAAATCTAACCCACTAATTCATATATAGAATGGATGTTTGTAGTTTCGTGTTTGTCTTTTGGTGAATGCAGGTCAAACTTGGGAGGAGACTTGCAGTCGAGAAGTGATCGAATGCATTGGGATCGACACTGGACGTGGAGTTTAAGGTAAGACTACCGAATTCCTATAATTTTTACTTTATGCATGAATGTGGGGTGTTTTCGGGATATTTGTTAAAAGTAGGAGACTTTAGAAGGTTAGCTCTGCCTACACTTTAGAACCCTTGTGTAGTCTGTAGGGGGGTTTTCCCACTATAACACCCACTTTTATAAAGAGAAGTGGGGATCACTTTTACAATAAAGTTACTTTATAAAAGAAAAGATGCATGAAAAACAATTAAGTATAAAATAAAATATTAAAGCTACTTATAGTGATTCACTTTTATACTTGAAGTAAAATACACTTTACAATTTGAGCATGAACATTTTCAAAAAAAGTAACAAAAGAGAGACTTGAACTCAAGACCTCTTACTGAATAAGGCAACTTTTAAGAAAATGTTCTAGCAAAACATATTGTATTTTTTAGGAAGAGGAATTTTGTTGTTGTTGAAGACGACCTTGGAGAGCGTGAAAAAAAAAACTATTTTCACACAAGAAAAAATTTCACTTCTCGATGACAACAAGGGTTAGATCTCGGTTAGCTTACCCGGAAGATGTATGTTTTCCTATCTATTTTTTATTTTTGAGATCGCACAGGGCACGGGGAAAATAGCATACGCATATATAAAAGAGTAGAAACCTGTAAATAAATAATACAAAACAGAAATAAAACCAAAATGATACTCTGCAAAAATTTAAAAAATGTGTATTCAGGCTTTATACCTCCATATCTGACTGAAATGGTCATATCTTGGGCAAATAGAAACCTTTTCTAGTGAAACAAAAGTGTTCCTGAATGAAATGAGAACTCCGGACACAATGGAATATTCCTCTTAGCCCATAAATGTATGGAAATGATAGAAAATGGAGGTGAGGCAACCAACTTCACAATTTCGGTCTACAATAGGAGCGGGTCTTCAAACAGGCTCTGATACCATGTTCGATAAAGCATGTATTCCAACAAAGGATGAACACCTTCAGTAACCAATCGGGACCTGAAACTATGATTGCTGGGAACTAAGAAAGAAGAAACTTTGTGCAAAGATTTGATCTGAGATTGTGAAATCTCTGTGCATAGATATGTTTCTCTATTACGCAACATTCTACTTGACCCGAGGAGCTTTGTGACAAGAAAAGAGGTCATATATAAAGAAAAAAGGTAAGATTTGTAAGATCTTTGCTCTAATAAAGGTAATAATAGTGAAAAGTTCTAGATCTAGAAGCTTTGTGCTATGAAAAAGTAAGATAATTGGAAATTTGTGTTTCAAAAGTATGAATCTAGGTATGTTTGATAGATTCTATCCTAGCTTGAAAACTAGGGTACTAATAGATGAAAGAAGGTTTGATATGAGTAGATCTAATAAGAATAGTGAAAGATATGTTATACCTATGCATAGAAATAATGTTTGGACTAACCAGTGGATGCAGGATCCTAGAAATAATTTGTTGCAGGTTAGCCCCTATGATCCTAGTGCACAATACAGGAAAGGCTGTGGAACACTTAAACGAAAGAGAGGATTAACCCTCTGTTACAGTTGCAGAAAACCGGGACATCGTGCTAAGGAGTGCCCTGGAAAAATACCTAGTTGTCTTTGTTGTAAGGCTATGGACCATGAGGTGTTGGATTGCCCTAGAATGATTGCTAAAGTTGAAAGAATGAATCTGAATCAAGAAAACACTAAGGAAGATCCAAAAACTAAGACAGAAATCCAGGAAGAATATAAGAAAGTATTGCAACATATGAAAGAAACCCTTAATGACCACCAACATGTCAAATTATCAGAGATTTTCAAGGAAAAAGAATGCATTGAAGAAAGAATAGGAGACTTCGACATTGACTGTGTTCTATATAAGGAAACACAGGTAAACATCATGACAGAGAGAACTTGGGAAGCTACAGGGAAGCCTGCTATGATTCCTTCATTAGGAGGAATAGGGTTATTCAGAGGAAGGCTAATAAAACTATGTGGAAGGATCGCTCAGATACCTATGACTACCAATGGAACTTCGATAGAAGAGATTTTGAGATTATTAAATTTATTGAGGGCAGTGCCCCATATACCATGTTAATAGGAAAATCTTGGATTGACATAGATCAAGTCATATGAAAGGAAGAAGAATAATTCTTAGAGAAGAAGAAGCAAGAGTTAAAATATTTTATAACTAGAAGGATCACACAATTGATTGAAGAATAAGAGAACAAAGTGCAGTTAGTTAACAACAATGACATACTTATCGAAGTTGCAAGAACACTAGAGGACCCACATAGGATTGAAATATCTATCCCAGATGAAGAAAGAATAGTACCCTTGAAAGAATCTCACCAATGCAAAGTAACTATGTCAAAATAAGATAAGAATCAGAATAGAAAAAGGCAGACCAAGACAAAGATCACTGGGGAAAAGGATAGAAAACTAAGTAAGAAGAGACCTAAGATCAACCTGTTGCAGAAGGCTCCAGCGGGAACCTCACAAAGGGAAAGTTTTCCAAATTGGAGCTTCATCGGGATATCAGAACAACGACACATGGTACTTCTCCATGACGAAGCAATATAGTTGTTGGGGACATTATAACCATTCAACCAACATCCCGAACGGATAGAAAGACATTTATGGACATACAACTCACCATCCGACCATTGGAACGGTGCCACAACAGGTAGAATGGAGTTAATGAAGGCTTCATACCTGTTACAAGTGACCCGTTGTCGAGTTACCTACTTATCCTTTCGCGCCATGTTCTAAGAACACTTTTTCCATTTGAGAATTTGATCCTGCAAACTAAGTTGAGTTTATATAGTGACCATTGTGCTTCTGCTCTCTATCTCATTACTGTGTCTAAGCTATCCCCCCGAACCCGAGAGTGTTAACCCCGAGCGTGTATGTAGAACAAGTTGAGCGATGTAGAAAGAGTTGTTGAGGAAGTTTTGATCGACCTCATGACTGAAAGAGTCATGTCAATGTATACAGGTATACAAGCATCATCCACGAGAGGATTGCTAGCCTCTATGTCCACTTCTCATGGAGAAAGACCATTCCGACCGTCCGATGAGAAGCGAACTAAGCACAGGGATGACTTAGCGAATGCTAAACTGATCCTGACTATATTACCCACCTTTAAGCAGTGTTGTAAACCGTGATAGTGTACCTAGGGACATCGAGTATGCCTTGGTCACTGCGTACCTCCTGAAGGGGATACGTGCAGTGAAAATAGACCAAGATAAGATCGCAATGTTGAAGTTTAGCGACTTCAACCTCAGAGATCGTAAAGTCTACAATATGCTCACCCCACATAAGTACCTAACTAGAACAAAGGGGAAAAACTCATATATTGTCCCTCAGCAATGGACTATGGACCTCACATAGTCCACCCTACTCAACGTCATGAAGATTCCCCACTTCGGACGAAACCAGGAGGTGAATGAATGCGTCAAACTACTGCTATCTTGTTACCATGGTGGTTACTTTTGGTTAAACCACTGTATAATAGTTGATCTGGAGATGATCAATCAGATCACAGGGTTAAGTATACAAGGACCCGATCCCTAAGAGTTTTACCACGGAAAATTAATGGATCGCACTCTTGCGTAGAATATTAAAGACACCTATGGAGATGTTGAGAAGGGAATGTGAGGCTACAAGGTAGCTTCTATATAGAGCGACGCAGTGCGCCTTTCCTGCCAGCTGATTGTAGGGAAGTTAGTACACAAGAACCGACCCACCCAAGTCATCGGTTTTGTAGTTGACCTTGCAGGAAAGTGCATCGAGGGTCTTCAGATGAACTGGGCGAAGTACCCGGTGAACCAATTAGAACTCGATTGCAGAGAAGCCCAGGATCAAGGATATGAATTTAACTTCATCTAGTTATTGATCCTGATTTATTTCATCGCCTAGGAGATGACGAAAGGTGAGACCTTACCGGACATCAAGCCGTTAGAACCATTGGTTGTGAAGTTCAACACAATGTGGTATTCAAGCGACATGAAGAAATAGTGGCAGTCCAATGTTGTATTTCATGCATACTACAACCAGTTGAAGAGCTCCATTCAGTATGAGCCTCGCATGACCCCGAGCGCTTTACACTGGTTCTAGCCCTTGATGAAGTTCAACACAGACCACCATTTTATTTACATCACAGTGTGTGCTGACGAACACAAGCAACAACTTCAGTCCTAATACAAGCTAACGGAGGAGAACTTGGAGGAGATCACCAAGGACTAGTCGGTGGACCTCCTCATTCCAATAGACCCTGCAGAGATGTCGAACATTGATAGTCCAGAAACAAAACATGATACACCTGGAACCAGCAAGACAAAGAAGACTGAAGAAGTGTAGGATGTAAGCAATACCTCAGCAAATATTGTTTCCATATCACCAGAGTTAGGGGGTGATGGCGAATAAATAAATGGCACAAAGTGGGGACAAAACAAAGGCTAAGTAATCCCACCTAGAGACGAGGAGGACCCATTGAAGAAAAGGAAGGTTTCCCCTCTAAAACCTTCTTTCAGGAAGAAATTGAAAGCCTCCACGACCAACATGCAGACCATCCTCACCTTTGATGACTTTGATTTCATCATAGCAACCCTGAATGATGCTTCATTCCAGATAGTAGAGAAACAAGAGGCTAACCAAAAGGAGATGTACAATAAAATTAAGGTCAAGATACAAGAAGTACAAAAATAATTACAGTCTAGCCGCATAGTCTTCACTGTGCCTCTGTCATTGGGAACACCAGATTTGGGAGATGAGCCAGCTCAACTCCACCACCTAGATGATACAATCGAAGCTTGCCTCTGACAAGCACAGGAAGAAACATCACAAGCCACCTAGACTTTGGCAGAAGTACAGGAAGTACTTGTAGAACAATGCAATGCTGAAAAACGAGAAAATCTCGCTCTCCAAGAGAAGTTTGAAGAGGAAAAGGAATAGCTATAGCAAGGAAAGGAACAATTTCTCGTAGATAAACTTCAAATGAAGGATGTGGTCAACAGAGAACTTCAATTTGTGACAGTCATAGAAATAAGGGAAGAGGATCAAGTCACGAAGCAAGTAGAACAGTTGACAGAAGTGATCCAGTAGCTGCAACAACACATAACATATTTGGAGCTACGCACTGTGCCCGAGACCCCTCAAGAAGTAAGGGAACAAAGAGAAGCAATTGCCCAAAGCACAGTTGAGAGACTAAAATCTCTTGCCCTGGAATGCAAGCAGCTGAGTAACCGTAGTGCCCAAAAATATGAGGAACTCACCGAGAACCCAGAGTTGTAGACACTGGAGTCACAGCTCCAGGAAGCAAAGCAGTACACAAAGACGCTATAGGCACAATTGAAGACCCTATTAGTTGTACAAAGAATGAATCGGTCTCAAGAGAAACACACTTCCCAGTAGCAGATCCATACGATTCAAAGTATATTTATGGAAGTAACTCAACGAATTCAATCAGTGTAAGATAAGGCATATCAATTATTCACATAGGTTGAAATATGAGGAGCAGAGCTAGAGCAGGTTGTGAATGCAACAGAAAAACACCTAGAAGGACCTTTAAACAATGCGGTCATCCAAGAGGTCGTCGCACAACAACAAGTCGAAGAAACTCAATCCAAGCTCGAGGATTTCGAAGTAGGACTACCCAGATCGAAGTGAATCGGGATGAGTCACAAGTGAGTGTTGGGGGCCTATTGTCCCTTGACCAAGTTTTGGGAGATCCTTGGTCAAGTTTGACCTATTTTGGGACTTCGACATCCTTTCGAAGGCAGAGCGCAAGACGAAGTGGATATCACGGGATCTTGGCCCATTTTTGGGTCCTTTTGGGGATATGGGAATATGTAACATGAATGGGATGTCGTCCCATGCGTTTACCCATGTTTAGGCCTATTTCCTAATGTATAAATAGAAGATTAGGCCATGTAAGAAACTAGAATTCCATCTAGGTGATTTTGTGCTCGGTGAAAATAAGGCTTGTAGATGCTTTGTGCATACTATGAGAGACTTGCAGAGCTAAGTGCAAGTGATTGTAACAGGCTATGAAGTGTTTTGTCCTATAACGCAAGGAAGGAGGATCTAGCGAGCTGCGTAGATCTCCCGTCCTTGGTGAAGTAGGATTTTGAGGATCTATGCTTGTAACCAATTGAATAAAGACAATAAAGAAGAAGAGTTGGTGCACGTAGCCCTAGGGTGGGGGTGAACCACGTAAACACTGTGTTGTTCCACTTTGTGCTTCGTTGGATGTGTTTATAACTTCTTTTGCTAAGTACTTTGATAGAGACAGATAAATCTTCTTATGCTTTGTGCTAATGATGTGTAAGAATGTTAGATCTGTCCCATATGAAGGTGCTTAGTGCTTGATCTACTAGATATAACCTACCTGTTTATGAAATAGTGCTTAAATACATCAGATCTGAGTGAATGATGTGATGTGATGTTCTCTCTGTGCAATAGTTATTGGTTGAATATTGACGAACTGTTAATGCTAAGTGTTTTGTTAAGTATTATTATCACAGATCAGTGTCCTAGCTAAGGTTGCAGACACTTGAGTCCTTCAACCACCCATGTCTCTACCTCAGGTGAGACTTCATCTACTTCGCAGGTGTTTTCGAAAGCACTTGCAGTTAGGATTTTCTTGGTGCATTGTTGTAGCATTGAACCCTGGGTCTGCCCCTGTGCCAACAATAACATCCTTCGATGTAATTTTAATGAGCCCAAAGAAGGTAAGCTCGATGCTTTTTCATTTTTAGAGAGTCCGAAAAAGTGTAAAAGAAGACTCCACTGGGGTTCCTTTTTTTGAAGGTAGTCTAGTCGGTTCGAAAAGGGGTAAACTAGCACCGAAAAAACATATATTCAAAACCATTTTAACGAGTGTGACAAGGAAAAGATCACTCGACAATCTTTTCATATTTAAGGAGTCTGAAAAGAGCTTAACTATGGACTCCATAAGGGATGTTCTTCTGGACCAATTTAACGAGTGTGAAGAAACAAGGTCACTCGGCCATCTTTTCAATTTTAGGAAGTCTGAAAAGAGCTTAACTATGGACTCCATGGGGGTTCCTTTTTCGTAAAATTAGTCCCTCAGGCCCGAAAAAGGGTTAAAATTATACCTGAGAATACTCTTCTGGTGAACTGAAGTTCCTAGAGTATACCTTTGTTCATACAATTGACTGTCCAGACCGAAAAAGGGGTAAACTACCATCGGATAGACATTCCTTCAAATTTTAGTTTGGCGAGCATGAAGGGCGACAAGATCGCTCAGAAATATTTTCATGTTTAAAGAGTCTGAAAATGGATTAAAGAAGACTCATCTTTGTTTGGGAGTCTGAGGGTGAGGTCAAGAGTGATGATGAATCAATAAAAATGAGGCTCAAAGCTCGTAATCAGGAAAAAAATCAAAAGGACTCCCGAGCCTATAGTCATTAACGACGGCATGGACGCCAAAAGAAAATGAGAATCTAACTAGGGCTTCCATGAAAAGGAAGGCTCTACCACTAAATTACGACATTTCTAAAGCAACCATGATGGTTCCATGTCGCAACTCGGTGTGGTCGATCCTATGGAAAATCAAAAAAGACAATGAGATGTAGAAAGTGGAGGTGGAAACCTAACTTAGATGCAAAAAGTTGGAAAAACAACCTTTATTTAAAGGACCCTTAAAAAATGACCCAACTCTCAAAATGTTTCCCAAGACCAAAAGTGAAGTCTATCGTAACATCCCGAAACAAACTCAAGAACCATGCTAAATGATTTTCGAGCTAGAAAAAACGACAAAGGGGTCCAAAAAATGACAAAAGGGGCTGAAAAGTCTATAAATAGAAGTTGGAAGCTCATTATCACCATTGTAAAATGAGAATTGACCAAGAAGTCAAAACCACCCCTTTTATAAAAGAGTTGATTCCGGGAGATTTAGAGGACGAAACGAACTTCTGCTCAGACAAAGTAAGTACAAACTAGTTCCTCTTACATTTCTATACTTTCCTTTTGCATTTAATTTGGTTTTTTGGGGGGCATGCACCTCTAAAAAAGGTCGGCCCTACGTTTACATGGGTTGTCTTAGGATGACCCACGTATGCCTACGTGCAGAAAATAATATGCCCACGTGCATACATGACTGTGTCCAATATAGCCCGCGTACACCCTCCAATATGTGGAAAAAATAAAAAATGCAATATTTAATCCTCCATGAACTTGTCAATTTGCAGGATGCACATTCATTAGAGATAAAGGGAACATGAAGACATTGATTTTTTGGTCTCACAAGACCCTGCTACTATTGTTATATTAGTGAAATGTGGGTTGTTGAAATTATTCCAGTGTCCATTAATGAGGGCACAACCCAGGTTGTTGAATGCCTTGATAGATTACTGGCACCCAGATGCTGAGGCATTTATGCTCGAGGGGAAGTCGTTGAATCCAATGACTGAAGACATTTACTTCCTGACTGGTCTCTCGAGAAGAGAGGATCCAGTCAAATTATGTACCTTTCCCCCTAGGCCTCACAACATCGCTGAGTTAATCGGGCTACACTGCGAGGCAAGCATAGATAAAGTGGGTTCTCAGGTGCCAATCCACAATATTTCCAACCTATCACTGAAAGTGATAGTTTTACTTATTTGGTGGATCACTGGATCCACATCTTTACATCAATCTTCCCGGGTGCACATGCATTTTGCGGTACAGTGCTTGAATGCACAAGTGTTCAACTAGACTACAACCATGCTAGATTGCATGAAGAGACAACTGAAAGAGTGTCGGATGCGGGAGAAAAAAAACTTTGGGTTCAGGATTGTTCTATGTTCCTTTTTATTCGAGAGGGTACCTAGTCTTAGTATGCGAGAGATCATACGAGGGCACATGACCTCTCTCCCAGCATTATGCAGATGGGCAGTGTTTATGCCGCGACAGGGGGCAGGGAGGACCGTTGAGGCCTTCAATGATGCTTTCTTTGACTGGTGGTCTCGAAATATTCTGGATAGAGAGGACTACCCTTATACTGGGATCAACTTCTCCAGGGATGTTGACATGCCCATACCTCCTGGAGAAGAACGAGGAGAGATAGGTATGTTTGTTTTTTTTTAATTGTTATTTAATTTTTAATTCTTTTTATATATATCATTTTTTTATGTGTACTGGAGTATCTGACAACTATGTATCTGTTATGTACATATGTGGGACCAGTGCATCCAGCAGACTTCTCAAGGACTAGGCTGCATCCTCGACTAGAGTCAGGACCAGCCGCAGCCACCGAACCAGTAGCAGTAGAAGGGGAACCTCCATCCGGAGAGGCTGGGAGAGTATTGACATGGGTGTAGCGGAACCTCACCGCGCTCACTCGTACAGTCCCTATGGAAGAGATCGAGGATCTCCCATCGTCGATGAAACCTCACATAGTTGGGGTACCACGAACTTGGGTCCAACTCTTCCGGTGTTTGGAAAACATCAGTGTTCACTACGGTAGGGCCAATAGGCCCCGCCCTTAGCTAGGCTAGACTACTTACGTGCTGAGGGCATCTTTTGTATATTTTTTAGGGCATAAGCCCTATGAATCTTACTGGACATATATTTTTGAGGCACTTATGCCCACCTATGTACTCTGATAATTTCGATATATATATATGCATACTTACATCTTTTTATGTCTTATGGATTACATTTATTTATAAATGTATTTACAGGTGCATGTGTGTGATTTTTCTTACATGTGTGCAATATGCCAATATAATACATGATTAGCTAGAGTATCTATGAGTTGATTCAATATCCTAGGAACATGGATATACGTAATCTAATCAAAGCTTCATTCTAAGAGACGTACCCTAAGGAACTATCAGTGTAGAGTAGGATCATAAATGCGGTAAACCCCATTTAACTGGGACACAACCAGTTGAGTGTCTAAGGAGACCCAGAGGTGAGAGATACCATGCGACAAAGCGTCACAAAGCAACTCTAAGACTGTGTTGTATTTAGAAACATTGTTTGTGGAATCACCTAAACATATACTTCTTGAAGATAGCAATTGGCCTTGAGGTGTGAAAATCACCCAAGCTATGGAAGCAAGCCTCCGAGTGTGTCATCTAGCACCATCCGCAAACCCAACGAACACCTCTGATTCACTTGACATTTTCCACAGTGAAAAATATGACATCAAAAATGACATGTCCATAAAACCAAAAAGACAAAAAATAAAAAGAAAATGTATAAGAACTATACATATGTACAAGAAGTCACCCAAGGCGACCCAACTATGAGTAATACTTCTTCAGGTAGAGCCCAATTCTAGGCTCTACCAAAGAATTTCTGTCAAAGTCCACTAGACAATAAGCGCCCTTCTTTAAAACCTCCTTCACGATGAAAGGTCTGAACCACATGGGTTTGAAATTGTCTGCCCCCAGGGGATCCTTATCTTGGTCATATACCAAGACAAGGTCACCTTCAGATAAAATCTGAGGATGAACGGACCGATCATACTGACACTTGAATTTTTATTTGTGAGCCGCTTTGGCCAAGGATGCATCTCTACATTGCTCATAGAGTTGCTCAAGATATAATAAATGCTCTTCAAGTGGTGAAGTGTCTAGCAATAACTATACTTCCAACTTTAAAGATGAGATCTGACACTCTATAGGCAAGACTGCTTCCAGCCTGTAAACGAGTTGAAAAGGTGAGAAACTAGTTGCAGTCTTAATAGACATTTGATAGGCCCATAATGTTGAGTACAACATCAAATGCCAATTTTACTTGGCCGAATTGATCGTTCGTTGTAAAATAGTCTTAAGGGAATTATTCACAGCTTCCACCTGACCATTCGCTTGTGGGTAGTAGGGTGACGAACATTCCTACCTCAACCCAAGATTTGACATTAACTCAGACATCATTTTATTCTGAAAGTGACTTCCATGGTCAGTGAAAATCTCTCTCGGGACGTCAAACCTTGCTATTATTTGGTTAAACAAAAAGAGAGTTGTCATCTCACCATCATCTTTAAACATTGGCATAACTTCAACCCACTTTGTGAATTAGTTTATTACTACGATGATATAATAGTGACCCCTTGTTGAAGGGGGGTTGCATGTAGTGTAATAAATCCCCCACTTGGTGAAGGTACCAACTATGATGACGGGAAACATGGGAGTGGGGTGTGCCCTCATCTTCCGAGAGAAGATCTGACACGGGTGGCACTTCTTAACTGATTCAACACAATCTTTGATTAATGTCGGCCAAAAGTAATCAGCTCGTAGAATCTTTTGGGTTGTTGCCAACCCATACAAATGACCACCAAATGCTCCAGTGTGGCAATCGTTAAGCACAATTTCTTCTTCTTCATGAGTGAGACACCGGTGAAGGATGCAATATACACCTCGACGATACAGAGTGTCCTCGAGTATGAGATAGTTCTTGGCCTGATGGTATATACGGTGACACTCATCACGAGAACTAGAGGTGGGGCACTTCAAAGTCTGGAGATAGACTAGTATATCTCCATACCAGGGGTCCAAAGATGCGATCAAAAACATGTCTCCTTTAATAGGCGACTCCTCAGGTATAACATCACCTGATTCGACCAGAAGTTTCAAGATGAGTTCTGTGAAGACCAACGACTTTTTGGATTTCGCCGAAACAAAATCCAAGTCAAATTCTTGGAGCATAACTATCCATCTACTAATCTTTCCACCGATTACACGTCATGTCAACACGTAATGAAATGGATTCACAATGACAATGACGGTGGTCTTACGAAACAAGATATAATGACGGAACCGTTGGACAACATGAACTACTGCCAACGCAAGTTTTTAAACGTGGGAATAATTGAGTTCTGGTCCAACCAAGCCTCGGCTTAGGTAATAAATCATGTATTCTTCAGGAAAATCATCCTCCTTAACCATTACCATACTCATGGTCGACTCTGCCGCAACCAAGTACAATAAGAAATATTTATTATAATTGGGTGGCCGAAGCAGAGGGGCACATGTGAGGGCACGTTTCAACTCTTCAAACGAGCGTTGAGCGACTTTGTCCCAATGAAAAGGAACGTCCTTCTTCAGTAAACGCATGAAACCCTTTGTGATCTCGACATAGTTTGCGATGAAACGCCATAAAAAGTTCGATTTTCCCTGTAAACTCTGAATCTGAGGGACTGTGCATGGGCAAGGTAACTTAACTATCACCTCAACCTTTAGAGGATCGACCATGATCCCTTTTGTTGAAACCATGAAACCTATCAGACGACCCGACGTTACGCAAAAAATGAATTTGTTTGGATTCAAGCGAATCTAGTAGTAGCGACATCGCTCAAAGATAAGTCGGAGGTGTGTGGGATGATCAACTCTCTTACGAGATCGTGATGATAAATCATCTAGATAAGCCTCAACTATGTGTTTGAGATCATGGAAAGAAAAAGACATGGCCTGCTGAAAAGTAGCTCCAGCATTTTTCAGACCAAAAGGCATCTTCCGATAAGCGAATGTACCCCATGAAAAAATGAAATAGGTCTTGTGTTGGTCTTCGGGCTTGATCTATATCTGATTGTATCCCGAAAAACCATCCACGAAAGAAAATACTTCGCAACCTGCGCATTCATTGACTATCTAGTCAATAAATGGCATGGGGAAATTATCCTTTGGACATGCCTTGATCAAATCACAGAAGTCCGTACATACGAGAATCGTACCCTATTTTTTGTTGACTGGAATATGATTTGACACCCATTGATTCAATTGGACGGGGTAGCTGAAACCAGATTCAAGCAGTTTCTCTACTTCAGCCTTAATAGTTGTTGCTATCTTAGGATTAACTAGATGAATTTTATGCTAGACCGGCTTAGTTTTAGGATATGTTGTGATTTCGTGTTCAACGATTCTTGGATCTATGCCTGGAATTTCCTCGTAATACCAGGAAAACACGTCGCAAAATTCTTTAAATAAGTCCTTGTAGATTCGAATCTCTGTGGGGGAGCAGTCTGCTCTGACGAAGACATTCTCCACGACGCCAGGGGTTCTGGAGATATCAATAGGTATTGTTTTAGTGATGGTTTCCATATTTCCTTCAGCGTAAACTACGTGCATAGCCAAAGGATTGATAGGACAAGACCTATCTCCAGTCATAGTCAAAGTGAATTCACCTGCTTCAATTCTTCTTAACTGTGGGAGGCAATAAGATCTGTGATGGAGATCATCCTAGGGTATGTTCGGACTAGTCATTGCCTCAATAATCGCCTCGTCTGAGGGAAACACTAAGTCTAAAGAATCAGTATCGGCGAGGGAACCTTGAGCCCAAATAGGCTCGAGAACCGGATATAACTCTTGTGTGGGAGTTGGATCGGGATCGACAAAAGCTTGTTGGACTATAGAGTACTCAACCTCTACCATGGACAAAGGCATGGCCATGCCATGGTGCCCTGTCCCTTCCATCATGGCTGATGGGGAAAGGAGAGTCCATGGATCATCAAAGTAAGTCGTACCAAACGACAAGACTTGAAAATTTTCAACCTTAAGCTGGTCTGGGACTGCCAATATGAACTTAACATCACCAAAAGGAGGCGGGTAATAAAAAGTACCCATCAAAGGTGGGTACAAACCAACCCCTACATTGACGATATCGGGTTGAGGTTTATCAATCATCGGGATCGTGGATGCCCTCGATGAAGGGTCAGGACAGGAGAAGGACAACTAATCAATGGACATGATCTGGCCCTCATGTGGAAACAACAAGACCCGAAAAACTGTAGCGACCACTGCTTGCATAGCATAGGTCCAACTCCTTCCTAACAAGATATTGTAGTCAAGAGACGCATCAACCACTTGAACCTCGACGCACATGGTCTTCCCCCCTAACTCCATGGGGAAAGAGGGGATGATTCCATGTGGTTGGAACAAACGACCATCGAAAGTGGTAATAATATTAGGTGATGGAGATAAAACAGGTTGGCCAGTGGCCTTCCAACACATCAACGACATCATGCATGTCGATGCACCCTCATCAACCACCATGAAAAAAATGTTTCGACTAAAAGTTTTCATGGTGTAATACACTACTATCTGAAATGCCACATGGTAAGGGAGATGAGGTTTCAAGTCGGTTGTATCAAGCATGATCGTTCTTGAATTACAAGTCTCAGCAGATCCTAAGGTAGCTAATAGAGCCTTTCTCTGGGAAGGGAATCTCTGGAGGACTTCCAAAGTAGACATTGCACACGGGATTTGAGACAAATCCTCCATTATAGAGAAGTTCTGGGTGACCCTTTCATTTGGATTGTGGGAATATTTCTTGAATGCACCTTTTGGGATGCATGTCATTGTTTCACCCAACGTCTTCTCAATCTGGAGAGGAAGAGGTGGGTTTTCAAATTCTTTACCCTTCTCAGAGGTGTTTGGAATTCCATAGTTGTGTGTTCTAGTTTCTATATCAACATTACCTTTCAACATATACACATTCACGGACGAAGGATTACTCGAAGATGGAGGGGGTCCCTGACTGCCCCCTTACGTGCTTGAAGAGGCTTGAGTTAAACTTTTCCCATGTGAAAATGGGTTTGTTAACAAGTCAGGCTACTGCTGTGCCAATAACTTCTAGGCCTCTGCCAGCCGAGGGCATAGGTGAGTCGGATGGTCTTCCGTGTAAAGGTTACACAGATACCTTGAATTCTTATTTTCTTTGTTGCCCCCGCCAACATTATTGATAGGTTTCTTATCCCCCTTACCCTTATTTTTTTGTTTCTTCTTTCCATCAGGCTATTAGGTGGCCTTAGGGTTTGTTGATTTCACACTGTGTACGTCCAACGTTTGACAAGGGGGGGTAGTCGAACCAGTGGTCTGGCTGGCCATTGTCTGTTGTATCAACAATTGTTGTAATTGATTTGACAGTTGATCAATAGGCTTCATTTTCACTAAACCAACAATACCATCGGCATGTGGTTCATATCTCTGTCTGGTCTTGTCAAGTATCAATCATGGTGCATCTGGAAAAATTTCGTAAAGTAAACCAGACTGAGATTAAATCAGTTCTAGCTGTTGAGCTGTCATTATCGCTTCTTCTTCTTAAGAGACCCCCGATTTTGCTACAAAATAATTAAAGAACCACTCAAGCAGGAATGTTGGTGGGACTGGTACTTTTATCACACTCTTCCAACATCTCCATTCTTGGATGTGATCTGAGATATGGTCTGCCTTTGTCTTCTCAAAGTTGGCCAACAATTCGGTGTTGAAGTCGTATTTCACAGGTAATTGAAAATGGTTTAAGAAAACCATTGCCAATTCGCCAAAGGTAGATTATCTTGAGCGTTCAAGATCAATGTACCATTTTGTAGCACTCCCAATGAGAGTGCGTTGAAACAAACACAACTGGAAGGATTTGTCTCTCAATGAGTTGGACAAGAACCATAAATGGAAGGTAGTCACATGATCGCCTGGATATTCATTAGGATTAGCTTTGAACTTTGGAATGTTTGAAGGCATTTTGGTTGGCATAGGAGGCCAACACAGATCGTGATAAATGGGGTCATTTAATAACCTTGTCAAGTCTGGCAAG
>SNQJ01S0030880.1:35949-58849 GCA_010110895.2 Picea sitchensis
TTTAGTACGCATTAGTATGCATTTGTAGTTAGAAAATCCGATGGTCATGATATGTTCTCGACATAGAGTGATCTGACGGTTCATATTCTCCTCAATCTTAATGGCCATTGATCCATGTCTTAACACCTGATTAGTCCATGATCTCTATTTAAAGAGCATGGAGGGTCATTTCCCAATGATCAATTATGAGAAACTCTCTTTTAAAATCTCTCTGTAATATTTTTATTTTGCATTAATAAATTGCTCCAAGTGGCCATGTTGGTTGGGGTCGTGGATGTTTCCCCATAGGGGTTTTACCACATCAAAACATCAGTGTGTTTATATTTGATCTGGTTGTGTGAGTGGTTATTGAAGGTGTTCATCCTCGTTGGAATATATATGTTGTCAAACAAACTCATCCAATGTCCCATACCAAAGGAGATTGAACACCACCAAAGTCACATGGTTTTCATTTGTACCATTCAGGTTATCTACCAACAATTCTTGGACGAATTATCTATTGACTCCATATGTCTTCTAGAAAAAAATGTCCATGCACCCACTACAAGCATCCAAACTCTGAGACTATCATCGCAACTTTCAATTCATCACATGATCCAATGAATCTAGCTAAGGCACCAAACACCAAGCCGCCTCATCGATCCTCTCAAATGTGGCACGTACAAAATTCACTACCCAATTCACCACAATTACCTATCCAACGCGCCTCATCAAAGAGTTAAGAAGCTTCATCAAGCCACCTCCATGACTGCATTCAAATCTGTCTAAGTCCACCACATGAATTTTCTAAATAGGTTGCCCCAAGATATCTACACATTCTCCCAACCAAGGCGTCCCAAACTGCTACAAGACTTCTCTGAAACTGTACACTTGAGTCACCCTCAATTCTATCACTTCTCACCTTGGAAACAAATTTCACTTGAACCACCAAGTCATCTAGCTTCCCTTAAAATAAATCACTACAAAACTTATAAAATTAAAGAACTCAAAACCAACCATACCTTTCCAATGACATCCTTTGCTCCAACCATGTTTTAAATATGTTGTCTTGGATCTCTGCTTTCCCAAGAAACTGAATCTCCGCATGAACTCACCTCAACCATCATATTTAGTTCCACAAGCCTGCAAGACCTTTTATATGATACAATGTTGAGTCCATCCATCTACTTAAAAAATATGTTTAAGTCCCAAACTTCGCATGCAACTAGCCAAACTCATCTCCAATGTATTTCCATCGTCATACTTTGACTTCTTCTGGTTCAAGGCACCATGCACTCACCACCTGAATTTCAAGTCATAATGTTGCTAACTGACTCTTGTAACTCTGTGAAGAGTCACCTTGTCCAAAGGATGTGGTCAACCCATTCGTTCAACAACCCAATTGCACTCATTTTTTGTCCTCATCAATGCATGAAACAAAAATGTCACGATGTAAACATGCTCAACCAACTGCCTGCTACGGAGATACTCTAGGTCACCTCAGGTCATCCAACACACCCAAGTGATTTACCTTACTACAAACCATAAATTCTCCCTTTCATGATCATTTCATAAATCACCCTATGCGCTCGCTTCTAGAATCACTTTTGTGGTTATCTCTACAACAAGTCGTGCAATAGATTCTACATTCATCTGACTTGCCCAATTGATCGGTTCTCCCAAAAAACTCTACATATAGTCTCTCCAAGGTGTGAATAATAGGTTTGGAACTGAATTCTATCATGAATCAAACCAGCAAAGTATTCCTCTGTGATCAACTATACAAAAATTTATGCAATGAGTTATGTGATCACCCACCTTGTACAAGTGCTTTGTTTCACCACAAACTCTTCCCTCAATTTGCACAAGGTGTATGCCCAACTCAACCTTCCCATCGCACCATCAAATGAACCTCTTTGTCAAGTCTGACACAAAGTATATGATGAAAAAATTTGTTGCACCGAACCATTCACCAAGTCTATGAACATTCCCATTGAAATTCCTTCGCAACAAGTGCGCCCCACTACAATTGTTCTGACTATAAGAGTGGTGAAAAGAAGTAAACTTCTATGATAACATCTATCACATCCCCACAAATTTTCTTATGATCATACATCTCTTGAGGGCATGCGACACCGTGACATTTCTCACTTGGATTCTTGGCAACACCAAGGATATTTCATCCAAACTAAGACTCTTCACTTAGAGCATACCATACTCCGTTCTAGGCTACCGACGAGTCATGCTCCTACTCTAGTGAAACTATTGTATACTTATACATTTGTTAACAAGTTAACACTTAGTTATATTTAATCATTCATCCATGAGCATGAGAATCCAAGAGAGCAACAATGAAACATACAAGAGAAACATAAATATAGTGAGTGCAACACAAACCATTCCTAACACGCAACTAAGTATTTGTTATTGCGAAACAATTACAATATGATAACTACCATCAAGGTTTACAACATCGGCAAAGTCAAATGACTCACCTCACCTCACCTCACCAATAAAATCATAAACAGATTCATCACACAAAGAGTCTCTGTCACAACTGTCTCTGCAGCCTCCTACGGTGCACCTCAGATGTGCCCACAACCACATACTTGTTGTCGCTTCGTTTCCGCAAAATGCATAGATTTCAGTTCTACCTCACACATGCCTCCAACAGATCTACATTTCTAGACTTCCCCAAAATCATCCCAAGAGAAGATTTCCCAACTTTTTCCAATGAATCCACCTCAAGGAAACACAAGTCCTCCCAAGTGGAGCGGTTTAGCTCCTTGAGGGAGCTCTCCCTCTTCATCTACCTCAGAACCATAGAGCTCTTATTTCTCTCATTGTTCTCCAAAATTTCCTTTCTTATTTGTGCACCCTTGTTCACTTATAGACACTCCAAAGGTCACAATCGCGAATCGTCGCATCCTTTGGGGGTGTCGCGCCTGTTATCACTCCAAGAAACTCTTTGGGATTGTAGGCCAAAGATGCTTGGTAACTCAAGAATATGGTAAATTTGGTATGCTTGAAACAATGGGATAACTCAATAACTAATGAGAAGAACAACTTATCATGCATTCGAATAGGACAGTGCTTTTAGAAATCAATGATCAGACAGAGTAATTGAAATAGGGTATGAAGAACACTAGTCTAGATAACCAAGTACAACAATGTGTAGGGTCATACAAGATAGTAAGAATTCCTTTAATTCAAGTTCATGAGCTTAATAAGAAGATAACAATTCTTAGAAGCTGAGCTAAACCGAAATAAAGTACAGAATAATGAAGTACATGAATAAATCTGACATTGACAGCAAAAGAAGACTGTGATTCTATTATCAAGATAAGAGTCTTAGTACAAGAGAAAAATGTATCTAGGATTGAACCCTTAGTTCATCTTATGTCTTCATCTTTATAGTTTTTACAATACAATATTCAGATCCTCAAAGAGTGGATCAGAAATACTAAATATAGAAAGTCAAAAACTAGATTACAAAAGATAAGGAATGATCCTCAAAATGAGGTCAATTCCACATTTCATGGTCTTCAGATAATGTAGAGTTCTCAGGCAGTGTAGATAAGCCTTCCAAGGTTGTTTGATGATTCTTGAAGAAGATGAGATTCGAATTTGTTGAGTTTGGAAAAAACCCCAATTCGTTGCCACCAAAATAGATAACAAAACCAACTTGAATACCTCTTCTAACTCTTTTACACCAAAAGTGAATCTTAGATTTGATTTTATAATTCAATCTCTATCCATTAAAAGAGTTTTCAAATGATTTTGATTAATAAAACTTCGATCTAGGAAAAATTTAGGTTTCTCTGGCTAGTGACAAGTTTCGGTGGTTAACACAGAGGAATTATGGGTGTATTAACCACCGAAAAGCTCTTTTTTCGGTGGTTAATGAACAGTCGTCCTGTTCGCCTAAACCATCGAAAGCTCTTCTTTCACCAAAATTTCAAAATTGCAAAAATTGAAATACCTTGCTGCTTCGATGAGTGTTCAAGGATTCTTTGATGATGTTGCTCCTTGTACAGGGCTTGAAACTTTGATTTGCTGTGTAGAAGGTTGTGTTTCCATCTCTAGAGAAGTGGCCAATTCTGTTAAGGTTTCCAACCCTAAGTGTTTGGGAGTTGGAGTCTGAGTCTCTTTCATATTTAGCCTTAGGAGTCTAAGCTATCTATTCATCTTAGTGTTCTCTTTTATTAACAGTTTATTTCTGTCCAGAGTCTTATCATGTTTATCCATGACCTCCTGACTGATATGATATAATTCCACATTCTTATCAACTAACTCTGCATTTTTCTTCTTGATTTGTTTCTCCGAGACTTCTAACTCATAAAACTTCTTAAGAAGTTGGTTTTTCTTTTGTGACCTAGATGGTCTTGGTTTGCTAGAATATGCTTCTGCCAAGGGTTTGTTCTGTTCCTCAAGGAGAGTTGGGGATGGTAGATTAGGGTATGCTTCAGCCACTTGCTCAGCTTGTTCGTCATCCTGTATCTCTGTTTTCTCCTGATCTTCCTCCAAGTCACTATATGGTAGATTCAAAGAATTATTTTCTTCAGTAAGACCCTTGGTCTATTCACCCTCCTTTCGAAAATCAAGTTTCTTTTTATCCCTTTGGGTCTTGACAGAAGGTGTCTTTGTTTTGGCCTGAGGAGGTGAAATGGCTCTCCTCTTCCTCCTGCTGCTCTTAGGGGTGAGTGATTTCTTAGCTGTAGGTTTTTTCCCTTCATTGTTTGGCTACAGGTCAGTGTGAAACTCATTCCAAAACAAGAAAAAGTTCCAATCAACATCCTTTTTCTTCAAAGACTCTCTGACTATCAAAGTAATTAAACCCTGATGTGATAATCTACTAGTTTCCTTGCTAGGCTTAACCTTGACTTGTCGAGCCATTTTAGTAAGAGCCTTGTGAAGGTAATAAGGGAGGTTTATAGAGACCCTTCCAGTAAAATGATGAAGTAGTTTAAAATGATAAAACATAACTTTGTTATACCTACCCTCACATGTAATGTAGGCAAAAATAGCCTTGAGCAGGGACTGCCATTATGTCTCTAGATAAGACATAGGGATATCCTTTTTCCATATGAGAGTCTTGTGCTGTGGTTGAAAATAAGATATAAACTCTATATCAGTTGGTATGGTGGTTTTAAACTAGCATTCACCGGTTCTTGGCAAGCCGATGATCTCTGCAATTGATGCCTCATCCACAATGAATTCTTCTTTGCCAATAATGGCTTTCCTCCCATCATATGATAGAGAAAAGGATTATGAAAGTTGTTGATGGAAATTTTCCAGTTTATCATAGTAAGAGAAACATCCAACCTACTTGAAAAAGTTAGACACTTCAAGATGTGCCTCCAAATACCAGGTTCCATCTAATTCGGTCCTCAGGACTGGTCCCGCCTTATGCATTTGCCCGAGTTTGATTGCACCTGTCTTGCAAATTGACACACCTGCGGGCTAGGGGACAATACACCTAATATTCAGGAGGAAAATATGGATGTATGTCGATTTGAAAAGCACAGAATAGGGGTGACTTGGAGTTGATTGAGATAAACCAAATCTTTAACAGATACTAACCAAAGACTCAATCTTGATTAAAGCTGAACACTCAAACGTGATGCAACATAAATAATTGGACTCGGGGTTGAGAGAATCTGAGCTACCAGAAGACTTGGGCCTTCTTGAATTTGAATGACAGATGGAGCAATGACTAATTGTAAAGAACTCAACCTTCATATGACATAATGGTAATGACTACAGACTCGAGTTTGTTAACGAAATCAAAGGGATTTGATATAATGAACAAAAACTTTGGACTTGATTGCCAAATCAATGGATTCGAAATCATAGTTAAATGAGGAATGATTATGAACATATCTTCTCAGGACTTGAAGTTAGGAAAGGCCATGTGAATCATCAAGACAGTTAGACGAAAGATCAACTCATAGATTTCTGTGTTATGCCGAGCTTTACCTTGAAATGACAAGTGGTAGTTTGAAAGTACTACAGAGAATCATAACCCCGATCAGATGTAATGATACCATCTTACCTCACCGATTCCTTCAATTTTCGGTAGTTATCACTTCATGATTGCGCTAGCTGACAGCTAGATCATGCGAAAACATGGGCCTTCTTTTTGTTTCCACGTTGACACGTTTTCGGTGGTTAATCAGGCTTTATTTTTCCCTTTTAACCACCGAAAGCCAAGGCTTTCGGTGGTTAATGAACGCTTCACAGGTTCGCCTAAACCACCGAAACCTAAAATTATCCCTTTTGCTTAAGAAAATCAAATCCAATGTTTGTTCCAAGATTATTTACAAACAATAGGCTCTCTAACAAGCCTATACAAATTTATAAATAATTTTTTGGAGTTCTCTCTATCACCTAAAAATGACAATTTTGATTGTGCTAGTTTAGGAGATAACAATGCCCCTTCACAAATCCATGTGTCCAAACAAATTTCCGTGCCCATTCACAAACCTAGTCACCCAAAAAGTCCATGCACTCGTCAATCGTTAGTCACCCAAACAAAGCATGCCCCATCCATATAACCAACTGGTCATCTTGGGTGTGTGTGCCCTTTAGGTGAGTTAAGCCCAATTTCCTAAGTGTGCCCCCCATGCCTTAGCCAATTTTCCTTCATTTGTGGCACATCCAAGTCTTTCCTCAACCCTTCATCAAACCATCCGATGCTTTACTTGTGTTGCAAGGAACCTTGGGTGGAGTCCCCCTTGGCACATCACACGCCCAAGGAACCCCGACTCTCCCCTATACGAAGACTTATGTCTCCTCATCCACACTGAGTATCTTGTCTGCTCAATTTCCATTGTTTTAGTCTACGGTGGAAGTGCACGTGCCCGATATTGGTGCCACATGACTTACAATATGTCCTAATATCCATGTCAAATCACATGGCATCAATATTTTCCGCCTCTTTTTTGATTCCAACGAACTCTTTTCTCTAAATTCATGAAAAATTCCTACCATGTGTTGTTAACAACAAATCCCACCTAGTTAGGATGCTACAAAACCATGAAAGTACAAATAATTACATTCAACGAAATGTACTTGAATATGTGCAATGAGAGGTGGATCTTGGAGGCCAACTGAGATAGGTTTACCAAGAGATCAAATCATGTGTTGCAAATTTTCAAGTCAAAATTAAAGCAATTAAAAAAGTAAAAACTAAACTCATGGATCTAAAAGAATTTTTATTGTAATACCTCATGCCAAACTCATGATAGATGGAGAAGGTATGCCAACAAAGGGTGCAATGAGAAGTGGTCGTGGGATATTGTGTAGGTGGTGAGAAAGATAAATATGTTAGTGGTTACATATATGTTTCTAATATGTTAGATTAGTACAAAAACATGAAAATCTATGGTGAGTTCTCCTAGCTTGAGTTCATATAACTCCTTAGTCTTCCCATCAAAGTACTTTTTCGATAGGTACTTCTTCTTGAAGTATTTCTCAAATTGTTTCCATGACAAGTCCTTCTCATGGACTCTTTTCACATTCCCATGGTCTTCCCACCAAATGGAAGATTTCCCATTCATGTTGAAAATGGCTATCTGAGCCTTTAAGTTTTCAGTAGTCATGGACTCTGAAGTACTTCTTCAAGGCGAGTATCCAAACTTCTGCTTCTTCCCCCTTATTAATCTCTCCATCGAAGGTGGGTGGTTTTTCTTTCTTGAATTCTTCAGGGTCACGACTCTTGGAATGTTTCCTCTTCTTTTCTCTTGTCTGAGAATGGGAACTAGTTTTATCACTAGAAGATTCCTTGGAGTTGTCAGTGTCCTCACCAGAGGAATTTTCCATTGAATTTCTCTTGGCTCCATGTTGGGCCTTCTTTGAGGTTCTCCTCCTGGTGTGGCCACTTTCAAGACCATGCTTCTGTATCTCAAGTGGACTTGGAGTTTTCTTAGTATGATGCATGTTCATATGATTGGCAGATGGACCATGTTGCAGTTGCCTTTGTATATTTGATAGACTTTGTAGTAGGATTGCATTAATTTATGTCTGCTTTTCCTACTCCTTGATCATCCTTTCATTGTCATCCTTATAACTCTATAATTCTACCATGCGGCTTCTTATGGTTTCAACAAAATTTGGAGGGGTTTCCACCACCCTCATTTCATCAGATTCTTCCTCTCTATTGTGGGATCTCTTGTCCAATTCTTGATGTGTCACCATCCTTTACGTTGTAGTTCTCCCGTTGTTCACTGACTTCTTGAGTACAAATAAAACATTTTCTGTTAGTTACTAATCTACCAATTCATGAACAACACATATCATTGCAAGGTGAAGTCGGTTCTTTATTTGGAAATATTAGCAACCTACAGTGAAAGCTTACAAAAAATCCATAAACAATAGAAGGTTTCTTTTCTCTCTTTAGTAGAGGTTCAGACAAGATTCTTATAGAAGGGGGGTAAGGTAGGGAGTTACCCCATAAGATATCTAATAATATTTTTATGTGACTCGTGCATGAGCCCAAGAAGGCCAAGTGTTGTTTCCATGCTCTAATACCAATTTGTAACACACCCAACCCCTAAATAGCCTTTCTAGGGATGGGACATCAAATTTTCTCTTTCCCTGGTTCATTTCCAGTCCCTTACTTAAGAAAAACCCTCTTAATCAACTTCCTTGAAACTTACATCTCTCACTGTGCACTTGAACCATCTAGCGGGGTCTTCCTTGTGACCTTGGGCTGAAAATTGGGAGCTAAGAGCCTGTGTTAGCAAACGTTTCGACACTTCAGAGGTTCCCAGACTTCGGGAGTTCCCAAAGGTTTTGTCAAAATCTCAAATCGTCGAACCATGGAGGAGATCAACAGTCCATGTCCTCTGCCGAGATCCTACGGTTAAGGAGGGGGCCTTTGGTGATCTACGTGTAACACACCTTTTTCCAAATCCCCAAAGTCCTGAAATATCCCTATGTGCCCCTAACCCTTTAGCGTTCGTCCGTCGGCAAGCGACAATCTTCGTATTAAATTTTTGGTGTTTCGGCGATCGACTATTGTTATTGGACTTCCATCTTTAGGTGATCAATGACTCTCATCGAGCATTCCTTTTTACCACACTATGCCAAACTCTCGATATCTCACCACGTGGCCTTGTCCCTTCGGTGGTCAAAGTTCGGAGATTTATGTTGGATGTTCCTATATTGTACCATGTCTCTCATCTTCCAAACTCCTAAAGCTATCCAAACTCCTGGGGTCCTCGATATGTCACCAGCCATGTAGGCTAGGGGTGACACATGTCCTCGATAAGGGGTGACACATGTTATTCTCTAACAGGAATAATGGGTATGTGAATATTCCAAAACTGGGTGACACGTGGCACGCGTAAAGAAGGTCCACGTCACCCAGGATGACATCAGCGAGCCACATCATCATAGAGTGATAATTGTTCGGTCCTTTGATCTAATGATCAGTAGGATTCCATGTATATCCTTAGATATACAACTCTCGTTACTTCGCAGCTTTGGGCTTCGGGGCTTACTGAATCCTCTCGATGTAAATCCCCCGAAGAGCTAAGTCCCTGGATTCTTGGATCTGGTGCCACGTGTCCTCTTCGACCAACAATCGAGATCCACTTCAGCGTTCACGACTTTGATGGTTTTCACACCTTGAAAACCCTCAGAAAAATTCCTCTTGAGTACGAAGTCTCCATACCATGGGATCGCTTGCCATGTACTTGTTCATCCAATGGTCCTAGTTACTTCAGTAGTTCGACATTCGGGAGTTCGGCGTGTATCCCCCAAATTTCCTTCCGGACCATGCCAGATCTATTACCACATGTATCTAGCATCTACGCCCAGGATTCACTCTGGTTTGCCGACCTCCAGGGAAAACTCACACGTTTCTAAATCATTGAATACCCAGTGTCCCGGATAACCGTGGATCAGTGGACACATGTCCCTCCTATTGAATGGTCTATATTTACTGCGCGACTTCGACATTTTGGGGTCTCAACACTAGACTACTCATATTCTCCCAAAGTAGAAATTTGTTGAAGCGCTTAATGCTTCCCTTCCTAAATATAATCTAACGAATGAGAGAGATCAACCCTGACCCCCCCTAGATCGAAGGCCCTTGTCGATTCACGACTTCAACCTTCGGCTAATTTCAAGGATTATGGAGTCACAAATCCCGAAGTCCCGTAACCGAAAGAGTTATCCCCTTTTGGAGTAGCGTAGGGTTCCTAGACCCCGGTCACCTGGATACTTTGGAAATTCTAGGGACTGAGCGCTAATCCTTTAGCAATAATTGGGTTAGGGACATGGGCACGAGCCCTCGGTCATATGGGTGAATAGTCTAAGGGAAAAATGCCCTTCTCCCATAGAATTCAGAGTTAAAATTCCCACTAAGGTAAACTTCACAGGGCTAGCGGGGCTTAGGCATTTCAATTGATCATACCCCCTCTCTCCCGTGGATTCACATATCATGACTATCGAACAACAAAAATGAGATAAATTGAAAGATCATCTAGATACAACAGTTTATAGAAATCACATATCTTTTCTAATAAATGTTCAAATACTGAAAGATTGAATCATCATCACATTCAATATAATAAATAGAGTATGAAAATACTTATCAGAACTAGAAAATATGAAGGAACCATTGAAAGAGGTGTTTTTTTCCTCCCAACCATAGGCACAACCACCCCTACTGGATTTACCACTGGCCACCCCCCAAGCTAGACCATGATGCTCTGAGATATATTATTTCTCTTTGTTCCACAACTGTTAGGGATGAAGGTTACTCTCCTTCTCCCATGGGAACTTGGCAACTGGTTTTCTCTACTCCAAGTAAGGAGGTATGCATGAGTACTTCCTCAGTCACTCGCCAGCCTCATTTATCAGCTTGTAGCCAAACCCTACCCATGGCTTCTTATAGCCAGATCGAGCTTACTGCTCAGCTTTTTCTTTCAACTTCTGAGTTGAAGTATGTTTTCTCTACTTTGTTATCTCGCAGATCTGTCTTTTTCCCTGAATTATCTCCTTTCTTTCCTTCCTCAGCAAGGTTGCATGGGTCCAAATCCCCATTCATGGTTAGGCATGGAAGCCTTACAGATGGGTACCCTACCCCATATCCTCATTAACTCTTGAGGATGGCCTTCCAACTACCAGTCTGATTGGTAATTAATTTCCGGGTTAGAGGACTTTTGAGAAATTACACCCAGTAGGTACTAGTCTGGTGAGGGTCATCTCAACCATTCTTGGTTTCCCCTCACCATCTCTCTCATAACATCCATGGTCTATCTTGGCAAACTTTCCCCCTTTTAGTAGTTGTGCAACACATATTCAAATTCTATTAATAACAAAAATTCATACATTGACCCTTTTATACAAGGGTTCATCAAATCAAACATTCACACATATTTAGTCCACCATAGTCTCTTGGCCAATTATAGTTATATTTACAAACTGGGGGAGGGTGTTACAAGATCCCTCCCAACTTTCTCTAGTCAAATCACTATATACCACTTTTACTTAGATTACGAATGTCCAATGCCAATTATCTAATATTTCTAATCACAAGCCATAATGTTTGACTATTATAGGATGAATCTAAATAGAAATGTAACACCCTGTTTCCCCCAGTTTGTAGATATAACTATATTCGCCAAGAGACTATGGAAAACTCAATATGTGTGAATATTTGATTGGATCGACCTTTGTATAAAAGGTCAATCAATGTAAATTTTGTTATTTACTAAGAAATGGATAAGTGTTGCATGACTGCTGGAAGGGGGGGTGTACTAAGAGAGACCACGAATTATATGAAAGAAATGGTGAAGGGGACTAGGAATGGTTGCGTTAACCTTCACCAAAACAGTACCTTACTGGATTTAATTACTCAGCACCAGAACAGTCCTCTAACCTAGAAATGAATTACAGTCATGTTGGTAGGTGGGAAGACCTCCTCAAGAATTAATGAGGGGATGGGGCAGAACACCCATCTATAAGGCTTTCAGACCTAACCATAGACTGGGAATTTGGGCCACACGCAATCTTTTTGAAGAAGGAAAGAAAGGAAGGTGTGGTGGGTTAGAGGAAGACCTACGAAGAGCGCCGAGACGGGAAATTAATCTCTTAGGTTCGAGGAAGAACTAAAAAAAGAGTGTTTTGGTCACAGGAAATGGCTGAGAAGGTTATGATACAAGATGATAAACGAGGTTGGTTCTCCTTGCTTATTATCGTGTAAACTACTACCAAGATCCTACGAAAGGAGGAGAGTAACCTTTGTCCCTACTGTCGTTGAGATGGAAGAAAGGATTTCATTGCAGAGCATCATGGTCTAGCTCAGGGGTGGCTAGTCATAAATCCGTTAGGAGTGAAGAAGCCTACGGTTGGGTGGAAACGTGCACCCATTTCATCAGTCACTTCACGTTATCTAGTTCTGATAAGTATTTTCCCTAATTTATGTGTTGATCTGGAATAATGGATGAATGCTTGGATTTATACATATGTGTGTTTATAAATAACTTTTGTGTGGAATGGTTATGATGTGTGTATGCCTCCATCTCTTTGTAAACTTACATTTCTGACTGATAGTTTGCATGCCCAGCTTAGTTCCTAAAACTTCCTGGGACATAAGCTTGTAATACGACCGAGATAGGAGGCATCGTGTTGACCTGAACCTATCTGTCTGAAGAGGATACCTCTTCCAGAACCTTGTCAGGTGACCAGAATTCTAGACCCAAAGTCCTTAACCATTTCATGATAGAGCTCAGGAAGAATAGTGAAGCTCAAGCCTTGAAAAGAGGAGTTCTCTTCGTTTGGAAGATGAACGAATGAGACCCATTCGAGAGGACCCATATGACCAATACCTAGGAACCTTGGACTAAGAATACGAAAGCTAAGTCCTCTTGGGTTCGAAGCTCCAAAAGTCTGAGACTTCGGATTATGTCCGACCTTGCTAGCCTTATACTAGCTAAAGGTAAGTGGGAGACTCAATTTCCCGTAAGGTTGACTGACGTTAGGAGGTTCCCCATGGGTTAGGTAGACCTATCCTACCAACTAAATCGGGAGCCAAAACTATGAAGGTCGGAGCCGCGAAGGGCCCAAAGCCATAGATCTAGGGTCCCTCTAGGTTCTTTCCCAACCATCAATTTACTAGGGATGCATGGCGCTAGCCCCTTTAGTTTGGAAGTCAGACACTTCGGGAGATAAGAGGAGGCTGCACCACAACACTCCCAAATTTCGAATCCCTGAGGTAACCAAAACTGTAGATCTATAAATATACATGGCTAGATCTCAACCATGAGATCTGGCGAATGTTAGAGGCCTATCAGTCCTGGGTGACGTGGTGCAGTGACATCACCCAGGATGATGTGGACCCCAAATTGATGTGCCCTGTGTCACTCTGACCCCTCCTACGTGTCAGTTCCTGATACGTGTCTTCCTATCCAACGTGGCTGGTGAACTGACCGGGATGCTGGGAGTCCAGGACTTCGAGACTCTGGAGGATCTAAGATGTAGTATAGTAGAGAGACCGAACGGTCCGAAGGTGGGAGCCACATGGTGATATTACAGGACTTCGGAATTTCATAACTCTGGGTGGTCTCATGGGTAGATAGTAAATAGGCGTGAAGCGTCGAATCCCTTCACAACTAACATGGGAAGAAGAGAGTAAGTTCAATCATGAGATCAGACTGAGGATGGTCTTCCATCATGGAGGAAGGAACTTGGAATTAGTACGAGTGAGGTGGATCCACGTGGGCGCCACATGGACCTCAACCAATAAACACCCAAAGAACTTCGGAGAGATATATTCACCGGTTCTAGGATCGGTTATGAGCATGGAGACTGTGGTTGGAAAACTCTGGATGAGTAGAGTGTAGTAGAAACCCCAAATTAAGGACTTGATCGCCTAAGGAGAATGAAATTATGAGGCCCCATCCCTAGGAATTCCCCTCAGGGGTCAGGTGTGTTACAAATTGGTATCAGAGCATGGTTACAACACTTGACTTTCTTGGGCCCATGGACGGGTTGCGTAAAAACCAAATTTAAAAGAACTTTAAGGGTGACGCCCTACCTTACCTCTTCCCTAAAGAGTCTAGTTAAACCCTTATTGAAGAAAATATTGAAAGTTGTCTACTATATGTGTGTATTTAAGAAATATGATTATGTGTTGTTCATGAACTAATAGACTATTAGCTAACAGCAAGTGTTTTTTCATCACTCAAGCAGTCAGTGAACTACGGGAAAATAAAATCATACAGGATGGTGATGCACCACGAAGTGGGGGATGGATCCCACAATAGAGATGAAGAGTCTGACAAAAGGAGGGCAGTGGAAACTCCTCTGGATCTGGCTGAAACTGTAAGAAGCCTCATGGCCGAATTACAGAGTTGCAAGGCCGACAATGAAAGATTGATAAAGGAGAAAGAAAAGAAAATGGAAATTAATGCAGTCTTGTTGTAGATCTTATCTGATATACAGAGGCAGCTATAGGATGGACCTACAACCAGTCATGTGGACTGCCGACATACGAAGAGAAGTCGAATTCCACTTGAAATACGAAGACATGGTCCCATAAGTGGCACCACTAGGAGGAGTACCTCCAAGATTTTCCAACCTGGAGATAGGGGACACTCATCAGGAGAACCAAAAACTAGCTCACATTCTCAAAGGAAATGCAAGAAGCAAAAGCAATCCAAAAGTTGTGACCCCAAAGAGTTCAAGAAAGGAAAACCACCCTCTTTCAATGGAGAGATTGAAAATGGGGAAGAGGAAGAAGCTTGGCTTCTTGGTTTAAAGAAGTACTTCAGAGTTCATGACTACTCCAAAAACTTGAAGGCTCGAATAACCATCTTCAACATGAATGGAAAGGATTCCATTTGTTGGGAAGACCTTAAGAATGTGAAAGGAATCCTCGAAGAGGACTTATCATGGAGGCGGTTTGAGAAACACTTCAAGAAGAAGTATCTGTTCGAGAAATACTTTGATGGAAAGACTAAAGAGTTCTATGAACTCATTATGGGACAACTCATCATAGAGGAATATGTTAATAAATTCCTTGAGTTGCTGAGGTATGTGCCCTACATAAATGATGTAAAGGTAAAAGTGCAACGACTTATCAGTGGGTTACCTTAGACCTACCGTAACAAGATTGAGTTTGACGAGACAAATACCTTAGAAGACACTATCTAGAAGGCAAGGTATTGTTATGAATAGCTCGAGATTCAGACAGAACCTCACAAGGATTGGAAGAAAAAGAGCGGTTCAAGATTTAGTAAGAAGGGGTTCAAATCCTCAAGATTTAAGAACTATAGGAAGGACTCTAGGATAAACCTTCCTACTGGAAGTGTATATCAACAAAATTTCCCCTCCTAGAGTGGAAATAAACCTTTTGGAGCAACCCCAGGAAAGACAGATAACCCATAGAAGGAACCCTTGAAATGTTGGGGTTGTGGAAAAGAACATCTATTGAGGGACTTTCCACACATACAACAGAACAATAGGAGATTCTACAACATCTTAGAAGCTACCACATTCAATGATGTGGCTAGGAGCATGCCATAGATTTATGCAGTCGTGGATAATAAACAAGTCGACCACCAAGATTTAGTGGTGGAGATGTAAGGTATGATCACAAACCATTTAGTTTCTAATTTAATTGACCCTGGTTCTAATTTGAGTTATGTAGCCCCTCAGACTATTGATCAGTGTAAACTGCAATCAGTTAGACATGTTAAGGCATGTTTCATACAACTAGCCACCGAAACCAAGAGAAAAGTAGTAGAGGTCATACCATCTTTCCAATTCATTATGGATGGATTGCCCACCCAAGCTACCCTTAACATACTTCCCCTAGGATCTTATGACTTGTTGATTGGTATGGACTGGTTAGATTCTTATAAAACTAAGTTGGACTATTAACATAAAACCTTAAAATGTTTAAATGAAGAAGGGAAAAATATAACTCTCCAAGGGATTCAAAATCTTGTCTTAGTGAGACGAATATCATCCCTTCAAATGAAAAATTATTGCAGAAAGGGATGTCCTATATATGAAATACATGTGTCAGAATATGTTGGGGATGACAAATCAAATCTAGAATACCACCCCATATTGAGAGAGTATAGAGACGTGTTTCCAGTAGAGGTACCGGGTCTACCTCCGAGGAGAGACGTTGACTTCTCGATAGAACTTGCACCATGAACAGTGCCAGTGTCTAGGACACTACATAGGATGAGTACACCCAAGCTACTTGAGTTCAAGCTATAGCTAAAGGAAATGATGGAAAAAGGCTACATACGACCCAGTGTGTCTCCATGGGGAGAACTAGTCCTGTTTGTGAAGAAGAAATATGGCACACTTTGATTGTGCATAGACTATAGACAACTCAATAAGACAACCATAAAGAACAAGTACCCCTTACCAAGAATTCATCACTTGTTTGACCAATTAGGGGGTGCTTCCATTTTCTCAAAGACTGACTTGAGGTATGGATACCATCAAGTCCGAATCAAGGATGAATACATCCAAAAAACAACCTTCAGGACAAGGTATGGTCACTATGAATTTTTGGTAGTGCCATTTGGATTAACCAATGCCCCCACCACTTTTATGTTCTTGATGAATAATGTACTCAACAAATTCCTAGATAGATTTGTATTGGTTTTCATTGATGATATCCTAATATACTCCAAGAAAAAACAGGAGCATGAAGAACATATTATACTTGTACTTTAAGTAATAAGAGAGCATCAACTCTACGCTAAGTTTAGCAAGTGTGACTTTTTCCAGAAGCAAGTCCATTACTTAGGCCATGTTATTTCTAAATAAGGAGTGGCAGTAGACCCTGACAAGATCATATCTATTATGGAGTGGCCTACTCCAAAGGATGAATCTGATATCAGATCCTTTATGGGCTTAGCAGGATACTATAGAAGGTGATTTTCCAAGATTGGTTGTACAATCACCGCCCTTTAGAAAAAGGGGGTTAAATTCACTTGGACATCAGAATGAAAAGAAATATTTCAAGAACTGAAATACCTTTTGACCCATGCACCCGTGCTGAAAATTGCAAACCTTGATAATGAATTCCTCGTGTGTACAGATGTCTGCAAGGAAGGACTTAGAGGAGTCCTTATGCAAGAAAGACGTGTGATTTTCTATGAATCTGGAAAATTGAATGAGCATGAAATCAATTATGTGACCCATGATATAGACTTGTCTTCCATAGTGAATGCTTTAAAAATGTGGAGGCATTGCCTCTTGGGTAGGAGATTTGGGCTTATGACAAACCACTATGGATTGAGGCACCTATTTCATCAACAAAGACTCAATGATAAACAAGCTAGGTGGATGGATCTCCTTAATGAGTTTGATTTTGAAATCAAACACATCAAACGAAAGGAAAATAGGGTGGTTGATGCCCTTAGTAGACGTGTGAGAACGATCCACCTGGAAGTGATGAGCACTTGTGAAACGAATGTCAGGGAAAGAGTAAAAAATGCGCAAGAAACAGATTCATTCTTCAAGACCGTGACATCGTACCTAAAGCAAGATCCCACAGGGATGAAGTATGAAGACTATAAGATGTTGCACTAAGGTCTACTGACTTACAAAAAAAATTGTATATCCCAAGTTGTGACGACTTGAAGAGGTTCATAATGGACAAACTACAAAAGACACCATACACTGGTCACCCAGGATATCATAAAATGATCACGACCACTAGGAAACAATTCTATTGGAATGGATTGAAAAAGAGCATAGCTGACTATCTAGCTAAGTGTCTAGAGTGCCAACAAGTTAAGGAAGAACACCAGAACCCACCAGGGTTGTTACAACCTTTTCCAATTCTAGAATAGAAATGGGAAACCATCTCCATGGATTTCATCACCAGATTACCAAAATCGGCCAAGCAGAATGATGCCATCATGGTAGTGGTGGAAAAATTGATCAAGTCTTCTCACTTCATTCTATTCAAATCGACTTGCAAGGAAATAGATATTTCCAACATCTTCATGAAGGAGATATTCAGGCTACACGATATGCCTAGGGAGATTGTATCTGACAGAGATACAAAATTCACTTCAACCTTTTGGAAATCCTTGATGGTTGGTTTTGAGACTAAATTGTTGTTTAGCACATCCTATCACCCTCAAACTGATGGAAAGACAGAAAGAGTAAACCAAATATTAGAAGACATGTTAAGGATGCATGTAATGCATCAACCTAAGAAGTGGGAAGACTACCTGCCATTGGTACAATTTTCCTACAACAATGGTTATCAAGAGTCACTGAAGATGAGCCATTTTCAAGCCCTCTATGGTAGACCGTGCAAGACTCCAGTCAGCTGGAGTAATCCAATGGATAGAATTTCAATCGGACCCAACATGTTAAACAACAAGTAATTTAGATAAAGAAAAAATTGAAAATTGCTCAGGATAGACAGAAAAGTTACGCCTACAGAAAGAGAACTCCCAGAGAGTTCAAGACAGGAGATCATGTCTATCTCAGAGTTAGGCCTAGGAAGACTTCCCTAAGAATGGGAGCGTGTGCCAAGATGGCACCTCAGTATTGTGGATCCTTTGAATTATTAGATAGAGTGAGACCTATAGCCTATAGGCTAACACTCCCTCCCACAGTAAAGGCACATAATGTTTTCCATGTTTCATTATTGAAGAGATATGTACATGATTCTAATCATATAATTGATTGGTCTGTAATCCATGTGGAGTCGGAGGGAGTATTCATACCAAAACCTCAATGAATACTAGACAAGAAGGAAACCCCACTCAGGAATCGAACCATTTCACAGGTCAAGGTGCAGTGGAAACACTTTGACCTAGATGAGGCTATGTGGGAAATGGAAGATGCCATGAGACAAGCATATCCATTTTTATTCACTTATGTATATACAGAGCATGTCGACAGATAGAACATCGAGGACAATGTTCCTTTAAGGGGGAGGGAATTGTAACACCTTGTTTCCCCCAGTTTGTAAATATAACTATATTAGCCAAGAGACTATGGAAAACTCAATATGTGTGAATATTTGATTGGATGGACCTTTGTATAAAAGGTCAATGAATGTAAATTTTGTTATTTACTAAGAAATGGATAAGTGTTGCATGACTGCTGGAAAGGGGGGGTGTACTAAGAAAGATCACGAATGCTATGAAATAAATTGTGAAGGGAACCAAGAATGGTTGCGTTAACCTTCACCAAACCAGTACCTTACTGATTTAATTATGCAGGACCAGAACAGTCCTCTGACCTAGAAATGAATTATAGTCAGGATGGTAGGTGGGAAGACCTCCTCAAGAGTTAATGAGGGGATGGGGTAGTGCACCCATATGTAAGGCTTTTATACCTAACCATAGACTGGGAATTCGGGCCACACACAATCTTCTTGAAGAAGGTAAGAAAGGAAGGTGTGGTGGGTTAGAGGAAGACCTACGAAAAGCACAGAGATGGGAGATTAAGCTCTCAATTTTCAAGGAAGAACTGAAAAAGGAGTGTTTTGGTCGCAGGAAATGGCTGAGAAGGTTATGATACAAGATGATAAACTAGTTTGTTCCTCCTTGCTTGGTATCATGTAAACCACTTCCAAGATCCCATAGGAGGAGGAGAGTAACCTCCATCCCTACTGTCGTTGAGTCGGAATAAAGGATTTCATCGCAGAGCATCGTAGTCTATATCGGGGGTGGCTAGTCGTAAATCCATTAGGAGTGACTGATTCTACGGTTGGGTGGAAACAAGCACCCCTTTCAGCAGTCGGTTCACATTACTTGGTTATGATAAGTATTTTCCATGTTTTATGTGTTGATCTGGAATAATGGATAAATGCTTGGATTTATACATATGTGTATTTATAAATAACTTCTATGTGGAATGGTTATGATGTGTGTATGCCTCCATCTCTTTGTAAAATTACATTTCTGACTGAAAGTCTATATTCCTAGCTTAGTTCCTAAGTCTTCCTGGGACATAATCTTGTAAGACGACTGAGATAGGAGGTATCGTGTTGACCTAAACTTGTTTGTCTGAAGAGGATACTTCTTCCAGAACCCTGTCGGGCGAACAAAATTCCATACCCAAAGTCCTTAACCATTTCATGATAGAGCTTAGGAAGAATAGCGAAGCTCAAGCCTTGAAAAGAGGAGGTCTCTTCATTTAGAAGACGAATGTACGAGACCCGTTCGAGAGGACCCATATGACCAATACTTAGGAACCTTGGACTAAGCCTATGGAGGCTAAGTCCTCCTGGGTTCGGAGCTCCAGAAGTCTAGGACATCAGAGTATGTCCGACCTTTCCAGCCTTATACTAGCCGAAGGTAACTGAGAGACTCGGTTTTCCCATAAGGTTGATTGGCGTTAGGCAGTTCCCTAGGGGTTAGGTGGACCTATCCTACCAACTAAACCAGGAGCTAAAAATATGAAGGTCGGAGTCGCGAAGGGCCCATTGTCATAGATTGAGGGTCCCTCCGGGTTCTTTCCTAGTCGTCGATTTATCGGGGATGCGTGGCGCTAGCCCCTTTAGTTCAGAAGTCGGGCACTTCGGGAGATAAGAGGAGGTTTTTATCGGACTAATCAGTAGGTGCAGGCACTAACAGATCTCCCTAGATCCACCTGGTTCTAGAAAAAAATAGGACAGGACAATACTCTTTCCCTAAGTTGTAATCATTGAATTTGCTAATAGGGAGGAATAAATAACATACCTTGATATCGCTTCCTAGGGTCTCTGTTGATCTCGCTTCGCTCCAATGCTCTCCTGAAGTCAAGTCCAAGATGACACAAACCAACCAAAGTGAATATAGCAAAATATATTCAACGTCAACTTATGCATATGATCAAGGAATTACACAATAAAGTAAGAGAGACTTTATTGGAAAGGGACATGCCACTGTATCATATTAATTGAAAGTAGAAGATACAACCTGGTCGCCTTGATGTCGCAAGCTTCCTTGCGGTGGCTCTTGGTTCCAACACAAAAACTTGATCTTGAACTTGCATGAAGAAGATCCAATATCTCTTGATAGACCAACTAGAGTCTCCAAGCTTCTATCTCAACAAGGTTCTTCACACAATTCTTTCACCAATTCTTCATTCAATCTTACTTAACCTTTTCCATGAGAATCCTTTCAATATATAGGAGAGGGTGAGATGGTTACATGGATGAGAATGATCCCATCAAATCATAGAAGCCAGTAAAATGACAACCATACGAATGTCAACTCATTCTCTAGAAGATTCCCTTCTAGAACCCTCGAGACCTCTTCTCTTTCCAAAGATTATGAACAAGTTCACACCCTGTGTATAGAGCAAACTGTGAGAAGTTCACACCCTATATGAAGGAGGCCTGCAAGAATGAGGCCTACGAGAATGAGGCATTCTCACACCCTAGGCCATAGGAAGCCTGCGAACCCACTTTAAAAATATGTATTCTGGAAGGAGATAAATGCAACTTTTCTCAGGAGAAAGTTCTAGTTGGGAGCCTGAATACACCCTTGTTAAGATGTCACCAAGATGACCAAAATCATGTGTAACAAAATTCCCCCCAAAGTATGAGGCCGGAATCAGTGATAGACGAAATAATTTGTAAACTGCGTGTGTGCGTCAGAAACCAAGAGCACACCTAATCGGAAACATGAAAACAATTAAGCATCTGCAGAATATCATACCAGTTCTGAGGTAGGCATTCCCATACTAAGATCACAAACGAGTGACATCATGAACTTAGGTCATGGCCACCAATCATATGCCATGGATCCATGCCGTCAAAAATACTGCACAACCACCAAGAATACATTGTGGATCTATGCGAGAAGACTCAAACTGGGACGACATAGCCACATGACATATAAAGTGGATCTATGTGTCGACAAATTATACATATTCCATCACAACCTGGATAAAAAATATGAGACCCAGGGTCTTCAATCCTGTCACCTAAAAGTATGAATCTAATCATGTGATTACATGCGCTGAAGTCGAACATGGTAGAAACCACTTGATTACCGGTCATTGATGAAACCGTTAACAAGTGCGGGGGAAATCACCATTAATGTCAATGACTCCCAAGGTACACTAGTACAATCCACCAAATGTGAATAAATGAGTTGAGGTTGAACATTCGAAGAAATCTCCCGATCAGGGGTCAATGATGAAAACCCACTGTCGAAAGCGAGGAAACCTACAATTGAGGCATGCAAGTTCCAAGGTACCAAATGATTTCTAAGTCTTGTTTCCGGATAATGAACTGGAGTCGACGCAACAAAACTTATCACAGGAGGGCCTTGATGTATCCCCCATCAATGACATGAAATGAGTAACATATTTTGAAGGTGAAACAGAGTATGATGTGGGTTGAACTAGACACAGGGAAGGCCGACACAGAGAGAATGGACAACTGCAGATGGCTGACTCAATGGAGATTTTGGATGAACTTCTCTTGAACATATGAATGACACGACCAATGATTTGGCAGCACTGACTCAGGGACAACTCAGGATGTGACCTTGTAGCAAGTCGAATGAGAGACAAATGGATTTCCCAAACCGGTTTCAGATAATGGGGGGTGTCATGTTCAAGAGCGACACTTACTGCCAATAATATGAATATGAAAACACATCCCTTTCCCAAATTTTCCCCCACCATTTCTGGCGAGTAGTCCAAGGATGATTTTAGGGGCTAAATTTCTCTCATGGGCTAATTTTCCATGGTTTTTCCAAAAACGAGATTCGCTATTTTAAAAATGATTCGCCCAAATTCTATACGATAAAATGATTTTACCTTAAAAATCACCAAAATTTTATAAAAACTATATAAAATACTTGGAAATTTGAATATTTTTACAAAAATATCGCCAAACATTTATAGTTGGCATATGAAGGATTAGTAAGATTCACCAAGGTTTCTACATTTTAAAATAAATTTCCATCCTTAA
>SNQJ01S0030880.1:86602-102486 GCA_010110895.2 Picea sitchensis
CATCATTCACTCAGCTCTGATGTATTTAAGTACTTTATCAAAACATGCAGGTCATATCTAGCAGATCAAGCACTAAGCACCCTCATATAGATCAGATTTAACATTCTTACACATCATTAGCATAAAGAATAAGCATATTTATCTATCTCTATCAAATCACTTAGCAAAAAAAGTTATGAACACATCAAGACAAGAACAAAGCGAAGCAACACAGTGTTTACGTGGTTCACCCCCACCCTGGGGCTACATCCACCAAATATTCTTCTTTATTGTCTTCAATCAATCAATTACAACCACAGATCCTCAAAACCCTAATTCACCTAGGACAAGAGATTTGTGCAACTCGCTAGATCCTCCTTCCTTGGTAGATCTAAGCACACAGCCTTCCACAACCTCTTACAATGACTTGCACTCAGCTCTAAAGGTCTCACACAGTATGCACAGAGCTTACAATACTTCAATCACATAGATCTAGCACTTAGCCATTAATCCTTCTCTATATTGCCTAGACATCTATATATATATTACAAAATAGGCCTAAACATGGGTAAACCCATGGGTTGACATCCCATGCCTGTTACATAATCCCAAAAACCCAAAAAGGACCCAAAAAAGGGCCCAAGATCCGTGATCTCCACTTCGTCTTGCGCTCCTCCTTCGACAGGTTGTCGAAGTCTCGAAATAGGTCAAACTTGAACAGATCCCTCAAAACTTGGTCAAGGGCCAACATGCCCCCAACACTCACCTGTGACTCATCCTGAGTCATGCTGATGTAGGAAGTTCTTCTTCGAATGCTTCGATCTTGGCTCAAACTACTTCGACTTGACGTTGTGCTACAAGATCTTGTTCAAAAAACTCTTGAATGACTGCATCATTCATAGGTCCTTCCAGTTGTTGTTTTGCTGTGGTGCTAACCTGCTCCAGTTCTTCTCCTTGGCCTTCTACCCCTGTAAACAACTAATAGGCATTATCTTGCACAGGTTGGAGTTTCTGAGTTATATCCATAACTCTTCTCTGGATAGTATGGATTTGCTACTGGGAGGTTCGTTTCTCTTGAGATCTCTTCATTCTCTCCACAACTGTCAGGGATTTCAACTGTGCCTGTAGTATTTCTACGTGTTGCTTCACTTCCTGGAGCTGTGACTCTAGTGCCTGCAATTATGGGTTCTCGGTAAGTTTCTCATATGTCTGGGCACTGCGATCAACGAATTGCTTACATTCGAAGGTTAGGGCCTTTAGCCTTTCAAATGCGCTCCTGACAGTTGCTTCTCTTTGGTCCTTTACCTCCTGTGGGGTCTCGAGCATAGTGCGTAGTTCTAGGTCTGTGATGCGTTTCTACAACTGCTAGATCACTTCTTTAAGTTGCGCTACTTGCTTCGTGATTTGATCCTCTGCCTTTACTTCTACGATAGTCACAAAGTGAAGTGCTCTGTTGGCTACTTCCTTTACTTTGAGTTGCTCAATGAGCAACTGTTCCTTGCCTTGTTGCAACTGTGCCTTTTCTTCATCGAACTTCACTTTGAGAGCACTCTTTTCCTATTTGGAAGCTCGACGCTTTTCTACAAGTACTCCCTGTACTTGTCCCAAATCTAGGGTGGCTTGCGTTGTTTCCTCTTGTGCTCGTAGAAGGCGAGCTTCGATTGTATCATCGAGTCGGTAGAGTTGGGCTGGCTCATCTCCTAGTTCTGGTGTTCCCAATGATAGAGGCGCAATGGGGACTGTGTGACTGGACTGTAGTTCCTGCTACACTCCTTGGAGTTTGACCTCAATTATATTGTACATCTCCTCCTACTTAGCTTCTTGCTTCTCTGCTATCTCTAGAGAAGCATCGTTTAGGGCTGCTATGATGAAATTTAAATCATCAGAGGTGAGGACTGTCTACATCTTAGTTATAGGGGCTTTTGATCTCTTCCGGAAGGAAGTTTTTGGGGGGAAAACCTTCCTTTTCTTCGAGGGGTCCTCCTCGTCTATGGGCGGTGTTACTTCGCCTCTCCTTTGTTCAGATTTTGTGCCATCTATCTCTTCTCCATCACCTCCTTGCACTGGTGACATGGAAACAATATTCACTGAGGCACTACTTAAATCTTGTACTTCGTTAGTCTTCTTTATTTTTCTAGGTCCAGGTGTATCCTGCGCAGCTTCTGGGCTGTCAATGTCGGATATCTCCACAGGGTCGGCTGGAATGAGGAGGTTAGTGGACCATTCCTTAGTAATATCCTCTAAGTCCTCCTCCGTCATCTTGTAATAGGACTGAAGCTGTTTCTTGTTCTCATCGGCTCGCGCTGTGATATAAATGAAATGTCGATCAGTGCTAAACTTCATCAAATGCCTGAATCGATGTATAGTGTTTGGTGTCATCCGAGGCTCGGACTATATGGCTATCTTTAGCTGATTTTAGTATGTATGGAACATGACATTTGACTACCATTTCTTATTCATGTCACTTGAGTACCACAATGTACTGAACTTTGCGGCCAATGGTTCAAATGGCTCGACGTCTGGGAAGGTCACACCTTCCGGCATCTCCCAAGCAATGAAAGCGATCAGGATCAATAGCCAGCTAAAATGAAATTCGTACCCTTGATCCTGGGCTTCTATGCAGTCGATTTCTAATTAGTTCACTAGGTACTTCAACCAATTCATTTGTAGTCCCTCCACGCACTTCCCTGGGAGGTCGACTACAAAACTAGTCACTTGGGTGGGTTGGTTCTTGCGAACTAACTTTCCCATGACAATCTGATAGGCGAGGCACACTATGCAATTCTGAATAGAGGATACGCTGTATCCTCGTGTTCCTTTCTCGACATCGCCGTAGGTGTCCTTGATCCTTTGTGCGAGAGTGCGATCCATGGATTTTCCAGGATAGAAGTCCTATGGGTCAGGTGCTTGCATACTCAAACCCGTGATCTGATTGATCAAGGTCAGATCAACTATGATATGCTGGTTTAGCCAAAAATATCTGCCATGGTAACAAAACATCAGTAGCTTGACACATTCATTCACCTCTTGGTGTCTTTCGAAGTGGGGAATTTTCATGATGTTGAGTAGAGTGGATTGTGCGAGGTTATGGGTCCATGCTTGGGGAATAACCTTTGAGTTTTTCCCTTTTGTTCTAGTCAGATACTTATGTGGGGCTAACATGTTGTGTAATTTTATATCGCTGAGGTTGAATTCGCTAAACTTCAATGATGTGATCTTATCTTGGTCTGCTCACACTATGCGTATCCCCTTCAGGAGGTACATAATGACCAAGGCGTACTCGAACTCTCTAGGTACACTGTCGCAGTTTACAACACCACTTAAAGGTGGTATATATGTGGGTAGGATAGTCAGGATCAGTTTAGCATTCACTAAGTCATCCCTGTGCTTAGTTCTCTTCTCATCGGACGATCGGGATGATCCTGCTCTACAGGCAGTGGATGGAGAGGCTAGCAGTCCTCTCATGGATGATGCTTGTATACCTGTAGACATTGACATAATATTTTAGTCATGAGGTCGATAAAAACTTCCTCAACAACTCTTTCTGTAGCACTCAACTCGTCTGACATACACGCTCAGGGTTAACAATCTCAGGTTCAGGGGGTATCTTACACATAGTAACGAKATAGAGAGAAAAAGCACGATGATCACTGTATAAACTCAAATTAGTCTGCGGGCTCAAATTCTCAATTGGAAAAAGTGTTCTCGGTGCATGGCGTGGTGGGATACATAGGTAACTCGACAATGGGTCACTTGCAAYGGGTATGAGGCCTTCATTAACTTGGTTATGTCCATTATGGCATGGTCACAAYGGTCGGATGGCGAGATGGCTAGCCATAAATGGCTTTCTATCCATTTGGAGCATTGATCTAATGGTTATAATGTCCCCAAYGACTATATTTCTTCGTCATGGCGAAGTGCCATGTGTCGCTATTCTGATATCCCAGCGAAGCTCCAATTTTGCAATTTTTCCTTCTGTGAGGTTCCCTTTGGAGCCTTCTGCAACTTATCAATCTTGGCTCTCTTCTTACTTAAATTTCTATCATTCTTCCCATTCATATTCGTCTTGATATTCCTTTTTCCATTTTGATTCTTGTCTTCTTTTGACATAGTCACTTCGCACTGCTGAGATTCTTCCCTAGTGTTCCAGGATAATACTTCTTCTTTGTCTGGGATATGTACTTCAATCTTATGTGGACCCTCTAGTGTTATTGCAACTTGGACATCTGGGTATATAGTGTTAAATAGCTTCGATTTGTTCTCCCATTCTTCAATCAAGAGTGTGATCCTTCTAGTCATGAAATATTTTAATTCTTGCTTCTTTTGTTCCAAAAATTCTTCTTCTTCCTTTCATCTGGCTTGATCTCTGTCGATCCAAGGTTTCCCTAGTAACATGGTAAATGGGGCGCTGTTCTTAGTAAATTTAATAATCTCAAAAAATTCTTTTTTCGAAGTTCCATTAACAGTCATAGGTATTTGAGCGAGCCTTCCACATAGGTTTATCATCTTTCCTCTGAATAACCCAATTCATCCTAATGAAGGGATCATAGCAGGCTTCCCTATAGCTTCCCAAGTTCTCTCTGTCATGATATTCACTTGTGTTTCCTTATCTAGAACACAGTCAAGGTTGAAGTCTCCTATTCTTACTTCAAGGAATTCTTTTTCTTTGAAGATCTCCAATAATCTTACATGTCGATGGTCATTCAGAGTTTCGTTTATTTGTAGCAATACTTTCTCTGATTCTTTCTATGGTTCTTCTACTTCTGGATCTACCTTAGGGTTTTCTTTATTCATATTCCTTCCTTCCATCTTAGCAATCATTCTAGGGCATTCCAACACTTCATGGTCCATAGCTTTGCAAAAAAGACAACTAGGTCTTTTCCTAGGGAATTCCTTAGCAAGATGTCTTAGTTTTCTGCAATTGTAACAAATATTTAATCCTCTCTTTCTCTAAAATGATCCCTATCCTCTCCTGTACTGCGTACTAGGATCATGGTAGCTAACCTACAAAAAATTCTTTGTAGGATCCTGCATACACTTATTAGTCCACACATTCCTTCTATGCATAGGTATAACATATTTTTCATTGTTCATATCAGATCTATTCATATCAAATATTCTTTCATCTATTAATACCCTAGTTTTCAAGCTAGGATAGAATCTATCAAACATACCTAGATTCATACTTTTGAAACAAACATTTCCACTGATCTTACTTCTATAAAGCACAAAGCCTTCAGATCTATAAATTTTCACTATTCTTACATTTATCAGAGCACATAGTTTACAGATATTACCTCTTTTCTTCAGATCAAACTTCTTTTCCTTAGCATATATCTTGTCAGACTAAGTAGAGTACTACGCACCAGAGAAATATATCTACGCACAAAGCTTTCAAAATTTTATGTCGGATTTTTTCACAAAGCTTCTTCTTTCTCAGTTCCTAGCAATCACAATTTCTGGTCCCAGCGACGGAACCATTTGTTGGCATAGGGGAAGACCCAACGTTCGACACTATAACAACACACCAACAAAACCCTAACTACCAGCCCTTTTGGAAACACCTGCAAAGTAGATGAAGATTCACCCGAGGTAGAGGCAGGGGTGGTTGCAGGACTCAAGTGTCTGCAACCTTAGCTGGGACACAGATCTGTGATTATATTACTTAATAAATCACTTAGCATCAACAATTCATCAATATTCAACCAATAACTACTACGCATATAGAATAGAGCATCACATCATTCACTCAGATATGATGTATTTAAGTACTTTATCAAAATAGGTAGGTCATATCTAGTAGATCAAGCACTAAGCACCCTCATATAGATCAGATCTAAGATTATTACACATCATTAGCACAAAGCATAAGCCTATTTATCTATCTATATCAAAGAACTTAGAAAAAGAAGTTATGAACACATCAAGACAAGAACAAAGAGAAACAACACAGTGTTTATGTGGTTCACCCCCACCCTGGGGCTACGTCCACCAACTCTTCTTCTTTATTGTCTTCAATCAATCGGTTACAAGCACAGAGCCTCAAAACCCTACTTTTCCTAGGACAAGAGATATGCGCAGCTCGTTATATCCTCCTTCCCTGGTAGATCTAAGCACACAACCTTCCACAACCTCTTACAATGACTTGCACTCAGCTTTGCAAGTCTCACACAGTATGCACATAACTTACAATCCTTCAATCACATATATCTAGCACTTATCCATTCATCCTTCTCTATATTTCCTAGACATCTCTCTATATATATTACAACATAGGCCTAAACATGGGTAAACCCATGGGCCGACATCCCATGCCCGTTACATAATCCCAAAAACCCAAAAAGGACCCAAAAAAGGGCCTGAGATCCACGATCTCCGCTTCGTCTTGCACTCCTCCTTCGAATGGCTATCGAAGTCTCGAAATAGGTCAAACTTGACCAGATCCCTCAAAACTTGTTCAAGGGCCAACAACTTTCCTTTGGTGGAGGATTGAAGTGGTGGAGGCCTAACTGGAAGGGACTTAATTTCTCAGTTTCGAACCATGCTGACACACAATTTTGCAATTCATTCACTTCTGCTGATTACATTTTAATAGAAATACTCTTTTCGTGTCCAATTAATATCTTGAAAATATTTGAGTTGTTATTCCATGGGCGTATTTGTTATGAATGTTGATGGATTATGCTATTGAATGTGATACCATTATATATTATCACCATATTATTGTGTTTATTGGTTGTTGAGGACAATTTGCAGGTGTATTTATTTGAGTCAAGTGCTCAACGTTGGACTTCATCGAACATCTGGATGAGGTAGGCCCTTTATCTTGTCTTTCTTGCATATTTGTTTATATAACATATCTGAGATTAGAGTTGATTTCTGCAGTCATTTCCATCTGTTGTGGTTTACCCCTAGCCATAGAGAATTTTCCTCATAAAAAATAGATTCGTTCTCTTTGTCATCAATAATCTGTAATGAATTATTGATTACATCATAATTCTTTTGGATAATATCCAAATTTTCATAGATTTTTTGTTGAACTATCTGCAATCCCTCATTGATTTTCGAAGCTTGTTTCTTAAAGGAAGAGATGTTAATTATTTTTCTTTCAATTGTACTTATTCATGTTTGCAATTTAATTATGAATGTATCTCTATGGGAAATCATGTTCTTACTCAAGTGTTGATCTTGAAAACTTACCTTCAATTTCTCCTCTAATTGTTTGATCTGCTGCTCAAAATCATGTTTGACTTGAGTTAGTTCATAATTGATTTTCTCCCTGACAATGAATTTTGTCTGTCTCAAATCATTTTGAAACTTCTCAATCAAATGATTCTTTTGTTCAAGTTGTTTTTATCAATTTATCTACTGACCATAACTTGGATGTTGCAAATTCCCCCAGTGAATTTGCTACTTGTTTTGACAATTCAAGGTCACCCTGTCCCTGTCCATCATATACCATTCTTTTCCTTTTAGTAAATACTCCTCCTTTTTTCTAAATTTCTCTTCATATGATAGATTTCCTTTTCTCTTTGAATAAGAAATATGATGAATGCATCTCTTCTGGTTCAATAGGTGTCAAATCATCTACATTTATTACCTCTGAACCAGACAAATCAGAACTTGTTTCTAGGGGAGTTAAAGATGGGATGGGATTTTCAAGTGTAATATATTCCCCTTGAGTTGTGAGATATTTCACAGGAGTTTCAGTATTTGAGAACAACCGAGGAAAAGTATGACCACGTTTCATGAAAGATTCAAACAATGCAAATGATTCTTCATATTTCTTACCTAGTATGGCTATCCCTGAAAATGTTGTGTTCTTGGACAATATCTCTGGTGTCTTTTCAACCTCTTTGGTTTTGAAATCAGGAGGTCATGTTTCTTGATATTTCATGATGTTGTCACTGTGAATTTGGATTATCATTGAACAAGACTTTGTTCTACTTGCAAAATATTGGGTAAACCACTCCTTCTGTTTTTTTGGAAATTTAGAAAACTAGATTTTTCCTTTTCAGGAAGATTCTAAAACCTTGATATAACTTCATCATATGATTTGTATCCTTTGAAAATCTCATCAAAAGGAGAATCTTCATGGAAATATTTCTTCATATTGAATTGAGAAAAATGGTTTTCTACCACCCTATGTGGATCATGCTTTTTGAATTTGATGGTAGCCAATGTAGTATCATCTAAGGCTGAAGATTCAACCTTAGCATGTGAAAAGTATGATAATGAAAATATACCAACATGTATAGGATAGGCTGGCCAAAATATTTTCTGTGAAACCTTCAGTTCTTTGGTGATACCTCTAGAAACTGTCTGATAGGCTACTTCTTTGCAAACAAGTATGTTTGGTAGAAATCTGGGCAAAGCACATGGAGATGCAAAACAACCAAAAACTCTAATATAAGAAAAAATTTCTTCAATGTACCAGTATACAATAACACCTAGATTCCCCATTATTTGTTCAAAAATTCTAGGAGGAGGATGACCATAAATGGCTTCATGGATTGGAATAACAACGTTGTGAAAAATCTCATAAAAACAATCCTTTTCATTTTCCTACCATAATTTGGAATGATAAATATGTATTGGCTCAGTAAAAATTGGGGTCCAACTCCAATTCATTAGAGGAAATGATATTTTGAAACATATTGCATCCATAATATATGCAAACATATAGAAGGGAGAATAATCTCCTTTAGATTTCTGGGATATATAATCCTCTATTTGTTTGATTAGATTATCTGACAATAACTTTCCCTAATCAAAAGTAAAACCCTCTGCAACTTTATGAATTATAGGAACACACTCTACAGTAAAATGTATAGGGATTTTCTTTCTGAACATTCTACAAAGCATCATGGATACATACATAATGTGGTAATTACAAGAGGTTGTAGAGTATATGTGTTTGTTTCTTCTCTCTCTTTCTACCTTTATTGGGATGACCTAGGTTCAATTCTACCATAGTTTCCAACAAGACCCTTTAAAACTATCGGCCCCTCTGGTAAACCAGAAGGAAACATAGTACACAGAGTGCACTGCGTAGTCTCACCCGAGATAGTTCTATTGGTGGCTGCAATGCTCAAGTACTTGAAACCTGGGAATGAGTCGGAATCTGAGATTAAAATTTGTGATCTTCATTTGTTACTTTACCATTCAACTTATATTGAATACCCTATCATTCTTACTCATGCATGTAAAATAGCAGATCTAACTAGTCATTCAGGCATTTGTCTAACATATAATCATTGAAAGTAAAGGAAATACACAATATTCAATCACATAACACATGATCTACCGTGGTTCACACCTCCTGGGATACGTCCACAAAGATTTGGATACTATGCTATTTTATTATGGTGTTTCCAACACTACAATTTCGTGTGCATTACAACTCTCCATCAAAGAGGTCGAGATCTACAATGAGGCAGACTAGATCACACTAGGATCCTCAACCTGTGATATAACCATGAATATTTACCTTATTTCCTCTTCTCATCTCAACAACTTACAAAAACAAAGATTGGATTCATAGTCTTTCTCTCTTCGAATGACATAGTAACAATGACCAACCAGAAAAAAAACCCCGACCTAGACCTCCTAGGTACCTACTTATACATGTTTTTGGATTACAGGCCATTACATATTCTTACCAAAACCATAACCCTAGCATGGATAGGTCTTATTTCATGTGTTCCTCACATGATTTCCTCTTCTGCATGCACACCTATCTTGTATGTGTTGATTTTCCTGCATGCACGTCTCTCTTGCACATGGTAATTTTCCTGCATACACGTCTTCGTTAAACGTGCTGCTTTTCCTCAAAACTGGGCCTACACCCAATAGGACCCCAACAATGACATTGTGGTGACTCGTCCCGAGTCACTACCTAACTCCAACATCTATCACTTCTTGTGCTAGTGCTTCATACATATCTATTATCTGTTGGCACTTCTCATGAGCCTAGTTTCTCCTTGCTGACATGGCTTCGACCACCTGTGTGGTGACTGGTGGTCGTAATATCGTGCCCCCCTCCTAGCCTATCTGTTTGAGGCACACATTTTCTACATCGATTTACATGACCAACTATTCTTCCTTTTCTTGTAGGGGCTCCAACTAAGCCTGCTGTGCGATCTTCTATTCCCACACCACGTTTTCTTCTACTTGAGGGTTCTTCATTTCTGCGACAATCTTGATATTATATGGAAGTGAAATTGTCCTCTATCGTTGCTTGACATATGTCATTTTTGCATGAAATTTATATTACTTTCCTTGCATATCTTGTAGGATCACATCCTCTAATATCCGTGTCCATAGTTGGCCGCTCTTTTCCAATTGTTCTACCACTCTATGTATGTTCTGCACAGTGTTTTCTGCAGATGTTGTCACGTCTTGCTCTCTTTGTGACCAAACTATTGGAGGAGTTGTAGGTACTACCCACTCCTCTAGTTCCTTGATTTTCTCTTTATATTGTGCTAGGGCCTGTTCTATTTTCCTCATCTTATATTCAACAGATTCTTCTTTCGATTCTGCGCTATCAGGGATGGCTTGAAATAATCCACTGATCCGTTTCTCCATATCCTCCACTTTTCGCTATGATATATTTCTCTCTTTCCCTTCCTGGTTAAGTGCCTCCTTCATTGAGGTGTTGTCTTCCTGCGCCAATTGTAAGTTCGTCACATCTGACCTTGCTCTGGACTGAATCTACTGCCCGACACTCACTTGTAATTTATACAACGCTTTAGTTGGAATCTTGGGCAACTCCAAGTCCAACCTATCAATTCCTTTCAGGGGCCTCTGTGTTGTCTCCTCATCGAAGAACAACATCTCCGGTGTTATGACGAAATTAACACTTCCCTGCGCTGTGATGCGCACTGTCTCTCTAGAAGATGCTTAATCTCTAGTGGGCACTGGTTTCTCCTTTTGTTTCTACTCAGTCTTGATCCTCAACTGCTCCAACACAGTTTTTACTTCTTGTACTTTCTCCATAATTGAAGCTCGATGATTCTTCACATTTTCCCATACCTTCGACAATATATGTTCCATTGTCATTGCTGTCATCTCCACATCATATGTTGTCAATGATGTTTCCATTGGTTTTCTATGGGCCTTTTCCTTCTTCCTGGCGCCACTTGCTTTCTCCCCTCGAATTTTCCTTTGGGAAATTGATGGTTTAGATACTTCTGGCATCTGTGTATCCATGCATGTATCCTACCCTTCTCCTTCCTCCATTGAGACTTCTTGTGTCTTCGTCTGCTTTTCCTATGGACACACTTGTTCTGTTGTTTCTCTTGTTGTCTGATCTGTGTGTAATGATCCCTATGTAGAACCACGTTGGGATGGATTCTTCATTCTGGTTTTATTTTTTATGGGAGTGTTGTCCCCTTCCTGGCCCTGTGCCATATTTTTCTTGGTGCTTTCTTCGTTTGTGCCTTCCTGCTGCGCAGGGACTATTATGTCCTGTTTCCTCGTTTGTGCTCCTGGCATTGTCTTTGGGATTGTTGGAACTCTCCACTCCTTGGGCCATTCCTAGACCTCCATATGGATGTCCTACATTGTTACACAATACTTCGATTGCAACCACTCCTTAGCTGGATCCCTCTTTGCTTGTAGCCACATACTCTGATGCGATGCCTAGAAGTTTGCTATCTTCCAAAACTCATGGACAATTTCTATGGGAATCCTCCATGTCTTCACAACTCTATTTTGGATCTCTATCAAGTATATCACAAACATCTCACTGTTAAGTTTCTTTTTTTTGGGATCAAGCGTACTGGGAAGGGATGTGTAGTGCATTGTGCCACATTTTCCTGTCCTTGGTAGGAACATGCTATATGTGGGTTCCTTCCACCCCATTAGTGCAATGAGGATGAGTAACCATGAATAATGGAACTCAAATCCCCAGTCATGCACGTCCTTGCAGCATTCAAGGAACAAGTTCAGTAGATAAGGGCCCCAGCTCATCGACCTCCCCTTTTCACATTACGTCGCAATTGCTACTACTCTTGCGAGCACTTCTTCTTTTCGACACTTGCTCATTAATTTGCAACCGAGAAATATTATTGAAAATTGTGTCGTAATATCATTGATTTCATTAATCCTAATACCTTTGTTACCCCTTTATGTTCCATCCTTTGGTTTGATCTTATCTGAGATGGCTTTCAACTTAGTTTTGTCTTCTAGGTATTGTTCTGGCTTCTCCCCATTTGTGGGTAGCCCTGTAATCACTGTGATGAGGTCAACATTGATAGGCACTGGCCTATCCATCCACAAGATTCCTCCATGCACCCTCGCTAACAACCTTTTGACACATCCATTTATGTGTTTCCCATGCCCGAAGTGAGGTATGTCTAATAAGTTCATGATGTCGGTGTTGTAAAATCCCATGATCCATTGCGCAGGCTCCAAAAGTGGCGCACCTGATGGACCTTCTCCTCTTCTCTCTAGATATATCTATGGTGAAAAATATGGGAACTTTATGGCATCAGAGAAATCATGGTTGGAGTATTTAAGGCTATGAAATCCTCCTACCATGTTATCTTTGGTCTTCACTCCCTTGGGAATTTTTGGCATCACTATATCCAATTCTTCCTGTACGCGTTGTATGCCTTGCACACTGCTCTCTGCTCACACCTTATTTTTCCCTTGTGGGGACGATAAGCCACACTCTAGTAGGGACTCTTGCTCCGTTTCATTCTCTGGTTCTGTCTCTAGGCCTCGTTGCATGGAACCTGTGGCCGATTCTTCTTGTTGCGGCCCTTTCCCTTGGACACATCAGATTTCGTCTATTCAACATCCTTTTGCGGATGATCAGGCTCTTGTACAGGTTCCTTCTCCTCTTCCACATGCAATGTGGTATTCTCGTACTCTGGTGTGTGGATTTAATCCACATCCACCACTGTGGGCATCTCTTTTTTTTCGGTTTCTAGCACCCAAGTGCTACTTCGTGTGTTTTGTCCGGTTCTTTTTGACACTCTAACCCTCGGTGGTGACATGGAAAGGAAATCCAAAATATAGGCTTCCAAATCAATATATTGTAGCACAAATTATCACTCTATCACTCTTCCACTCTGCTCTGGGTTCTTTTCCTTATCAAATAACACAATTGGTCGCTTCCCCCCCTTTTTTCGAATTTATAGCGGGATAGAGAAGTGACAGCTGTGATGCATTGACAATTGTCACTTTTTCACTTTTTGTTGTGTTTCCTGCACACTGTACCCTTCTACCCATTAAATTATCTTATGTGCACAGTATTTTCGAACCTTGGTTTTCTTACAGTGCACTATTCTGTTCTACCAATTCTATTCTGTCAAGACCCTCCTTGTGTGTTGATTTGTATTTATTTTTATCCCCGTTTTACTTTTTATGTATTTCCTTATTTTTCTTCTTTTATTTGTTTTTCTCATTTTATCTCCCTTACTTCTACTATAATACACTATATACATATGTTTTTACTATGCGGTAACTTTTTAAGTATTAGGAGGCTGACTGTCCCTATATAGTTTCAGTCGCCTCCCATTGATCATTCCTTTGAGTTTTGTACCTCCTCAATATTTCAAATGTACAAATCCCCCCTCTATGAAAGTCTTCACTTCATATGGTCCCAACCTATGCATTCTGAATTTTCCTGGATGCTGAATAAATTTAATGTCATACACCAAGACTAGGTCTCCCTCCTTGAAACTATTCCTTTTACTATGTCTGTCATGCTAAGATTTGTCCCTTGCTTTTTGTACTTCTTGGTGAAATCTTGATAGAATCCTATCTTCTTCCATCTCCATCAACTGACTTAGCCTTTCTTGTACTGTGCCTCGATCTGTCATGTTGGTGATTGCTGCTACGCACATACTAGGTACCAAAATATCTAATGGAACCACTGCTTCTTGTCCATACAGCAGCCTAAATGGTGTTTGTCCTATAAAATTCTTACATGTAGTTATGTATACCCATAATACTGTTGGTATCTTCAAATCCCAATCATCCCTGTTGAAATTGCAGATATTTTTTAAAGCATTCATTAGGATCTTATTAAAGGATTCCATTGTTCCATTTGCTTGAGGGTGATAAGGTGTACTCTTTTGATGATAGAATTCAAAGTCCTTAGTCATAGCTTTGATAGTATTTTTTATGAAGTGAGTGCCTTGGTCAGTCATCAAAATCCTTGGGAATCCAAATCTAGTGATCACTTGCTCAAAAAGGAAGTGTGTTGTTGTCTCTGCACTACAATATTTTACTGGTGCTTCTTCTACCCATCTCGTTAAGTACTCTGTTGAAATAATGATATACCTTGATCCTGACCTCTTTGCTAATGGTTTAATTGGCCCCACAAAGTCTACTGACCATTTTTCGAATACTTGCAAGGTTACTTGTGGTATTAGGGGCATCTCATCCCATCTATTAGGTTTTCCAACCCTTTGACATACATCACATCTATGGCAGTAGTCCTTTGCATATCTGTGAATGGTCGACCACCATAGTCCTGCACGCAATACCTTATGCACGGTATATTTTCCTACAAAATGTCCTCCAACTATTCCCTCATGAGCCTCTGCTAAAATACTAGGCCTTTCATGTTCTAGTACACATCTTCTCAAGATGTTTTCTGTGCCCATCTTGTATAAGTGTCCTGCAATCAATTGATAGACTACAACTTTGACTACCAAATTTTTCTTCTGTGCAGTGTTGAATTCTTGTGGCGTGGTCCATGTACTCAAGTATTCAATGATGTCAACAAAATATTCATCAACTACTTGGACTAAAAATAACTGCGCATCAAGGAATTTTTCCTCTAAATTTGTAGGTTCCTCTCCATTGGTGATCCTCTACAGGTGATCAGGGCCTGCAGTCAACTTCCCTGGCTTGACTATCACTTCAAAGTCAAATTCCTAAAACAACAGTAACCATCTACAAGTCCTCCCCTCCAACACTATCTTATTGACTAGGTACTTGAGGGAAGAATGATCTATGAACATTTTAAAGTGTTTCCCAAGTAGATAGTGTCTGAACTTATGAAGTGCATATACCATTTCTAGGCCTTCTCTCTTTGTAGTATTGTAGTTATTCTTTGACTCTGATATTTTTCTTCTTGCAAATTCTATAGGATGGTCTAACTCTCCTACTCTTGGCTATGACAGAATAGCTCCAAGTGTTATGGCTGATGCATCTACATGAACATGAAATGTCATTTCCCAGTCTAGGAATACTAGTATAAGTGATGTGACCATTTTTTTCTTTTAGAGTGTCCAAACCTCATTGACAATCCTCATTCCACTGGAATTTACTATCCTTATTCAATAGTTTCTCCATTGGCGTAGTGATTTGTGCATACCCTTTTATGAATTTTCTATAGTAGCTTGTGTGTCCCAGTGTTTCTCTCAAATGATGCACTGATTCGGGTGGTTTTAAGTTAACAATGACTGCAACCTTTGCAGGATCCACCAATAGCCCTTGTTTACATACTATATGTTCCAATAATATTCCAAAAGGTGTCCCAAAGATGAACTTCTTGATATTTAATGATATCTGACACTGCCTGCATCTTTCCAACATCATCCTTAACACATCTACATGATCTTTCAATAGACTGTAGATTGTCCAATCATCCATATATACTTCTTAAAACTGATGGATGAATTATTTGAAGGCAACTATGACTACCCTTGAGCATATAGATGGTGCATTCTTCAACCCAAAAGGCATGACTGTGTATTGGTAGGATCCCCATTCTGTGGCAAAAGTGGTCTTGTATTTGTCTTCTAGATCTATCTTGATATGATTGTATCCTGAGAATCCATCTGTGAATGAGTATGCTTCCTGACCTCCTACATTCTCTAATACCTCATCTGTGAAAGGGGTGGGAAAAGGTTCATGTAGGCAATAATAATTCAACTTCCTCA
>SNQJ01S0030880.1:116962-131330 GCA_010110895.2 Picea sitchensis
GTATGTCCTCAGGATTCGCGATCCCTCGAATCCCGACGTGCTCTTTACACACTAGCTCTCCTGTCTAGGCTCCTGGCCCATATGACCATTATCCCCGTGACCGCAGTCTTACCACTCGTCGGGGTTTCGAGCTTTTCAATGCCTCAATGCATTATCACGAGATTGCCGATATGTGAAACCCCGATGAGTCAACCCTCCTTTCGGGATTTCACCTTGGCTTTTCCCAATGGTAAACCTCGTGCATCTCCTGTCCGATTTGACGGCTGACGAGATTTCTAAATGAGATCCAACGACTCTCGATCTCTCCCTTTTGTAGGCTTCTCCTGAGCTCCTCCTGGACGTAGAAACCAACGGTCCAGATCTTCTTCTTCAGCTGATCTGACGGCGGCTATGCTCCCTCTTGAGCTTTGCACACTTTCCTCCCAACCTTGGGAGAATTACAAGTTCTCAATGGCCTCGACCTTTGTCTTCCTTCTCCTCTGCGAACTCCTGTATCTTGAGCTTTGTTGCGCGCGTTCTCCTCGATGTTGTTCCTACTGAGATTTCATTTCCAAATCCCCAAGAGATTCTTAGATTTATGTGCCTCTGCAGAGTCTTCACATGCACACTCAATGATGTCTCTCCTGATCTTATCACACGCTCAAATCCCTAAGGGATTTTATCCTTCTTCCTTTCTCTTGCAGATGGAGAAATATGGATGCCCTTAATTTTATCCTTCTACCTGTTAAACACACTGCATTCGACTTTGTGCTAATTCCTCATGAGCTTACGTTGTTCCTGTTTTTCCATCGATGCACACTCTGATCCTGCCATATTCACTGTTCTACTTTCCATCAATGAAAATCATACGCTACATGTTAAATCATAGGCTTCTCCTGAGCTCCTCCTAGACTTAGAAACCAATGGTCCAGATCTTCTTCTTTAGCCGATCTGACGGCAGCTCTGCTCCCTCCTGAGATTTGCACACTTTCCTCCCAACCATGGGAGAATTACAAGTTCTCAATGGCCTCGACCTTTGTCTTCCTTCTCCTCTGCGAACTCCTGTATCTTGAGCTTTGCTGCGTGCGTTCTCCTCGACGTTGTTCCTCCTGAGCTTTCACTTCCGAATCCCCAAGGGATTCTTGGACTTCTGTACCTCTACAGAGTCTTCACATGCACACTCAGTGCTATCTCTCTTGAGCTTCTCACATGCTCAAATCCCTAATGGATTTTATCCTTCTTCCTTTCTCCTGTAGATGGAGAAATATGGATGCCCTTAATTTTATCCTTCTACCTGTTAAGCGCACTACAATTCGACTCTGCGCTAATTCCTCCTGAGCTTACATTGTTCCTATTTTTCCATCGATGCACACTCTGATCCTGCCATCTTCACTATTGTAATTGCCATCAATGACAAACATACGCTACCTGTTAAACATTTTCCAACAACGTTCAATGAAGTCCACCATTGAGAACTTAACCCAAACCAATATACCTGCAACTAGTCCTCAACAACAAAGAAAAGCAAGCATATGGTGATAATATATGATGTTAGCACATTCAATAGCATAATCCATTAATATACATAACAAATACGCCCATGGAATAATAATTCAAATATTTGCAAGATATCAATTGGACGGGAAAATAGTATTTATATTAATATATGATCAACAAAAGTAAAAAAGTTATAGACTTCCATGTCAGCATGATTCAGAACCAAGAAACTAAGTTCCTTCCATTTGGGCCTCCACAAATTCAATCCTCCACCAAAGGCAAGCTCATAAAAGAGAAACAATGAATTTCTCAATCAATAAGGGAAGATCTTGGGGGATGAACACTGTGTTTAGACTTCAAGTACAAAGAGATGCAGACTCAACATGAAGTAAATAATTTCTCCAGAGTAACTTTGCTCTTAAAGTTGAATTCTTCCTCCTCTTTTCCATAGCTTGGAATTGGCCCATTTATAGCCTTCAAATGGAACTAAAGGGCCGATTCAGAATGTTTTCAGTATATGGAAGGCCAAGGATCATATATCTCCTGTTGTGACATGGAAACCTGACACCAATTTTCATTTTTGGGCACAAATCTTGATGTACGTGGGTTGTAGTGGTGTAGCATGCATATACACATGTTGTATAGTAGGCAAGGTGCATACATGTGGAAAAAATGTATTTTTTTATCTCTGGACTTTGCAAAAAGGGGTGAAAAGTTTGCATAGGGAAATGGAAAAAGGTCCTCTTTGCAATATTTCATAGGGTGAGGTAAATATTTCTATAACAGATGCCCCCTAATGTGTGAGTTCAGAGGAGTATCTGCGATGGCCGAAATACATTATAAAAAACTAGAAGTGGAGTGATGGGGAACCAGCTGGAAGAACTAGTTTCTCATTACATGTTGCACTGAATTTGCATACATGGCTGCCAATTGAATTACACTACACATCCATGTGAAAATATACCAAACAACTGTCCATGGCCATGAATAGGAAAATGAAAATGTGGTTACATGCCAAAGGCTATCATAGTCACGAATAGGGCCCAGTAGAACCAGTCTCAAAATCAATATGAAGATAACTGTATACAATGAAGTACAATATGATCTCCCATGATCATTGAAGTCATATAGGTATTGGTCCAATTAAAAGGAAGAAACGACTCAGGAAAGCTGCGGCCACATACTAATGTCTTCAAGTCTTCTACACAATCCATCAAAGGTGCAATTCTACATCATGTGAATAAAGGATTTGAGGTCGAAGACAATGAGACATCGTTTGATTACCGATCATTGAGGTATACCATTAAAAAATGCGAGACAACCTACCAATAATGAAAGTAGGTATCAAGGAACCAAGTACATTCTTACAAGTGTGAATAAATAAGTCAGGGACGAACACTTGAAGGATCCATCGATCATGAGACATTGATGTATTCCCAAGTGTCGATGGTGAGAGAACCTGCCACTAATGACTGCAAGCCTCAAGGTACTCATAAGACTCTAGGTCTCATTTCTAGAATAGATGAGATGAAGTCTATGGAAGGAGACCCGCTTAAAGGAGAGAATTAGGGCATATCTTGTCATTCATCATGAGGTACAAAGTAGGAGCTTCATGATTTGGAGTAAATTAGGTGAATAAAATGTTCATGAACCAACGACCCTGTGAGTCTTTCACGTGTGCCAAGTGCAAGAGGTAACCAAAAAAGACCCTTTGAATAGAAACCAATGAGAAAAAATGCTGACAAAGGTGAGGAAACCACCAATAAGGCTAATGGCATCCAAGACATTGCACGAATCCCAATGTGTGAAAAGATTTCTTGCCTTCGAACACAAGGGAAACCACCCAGTCAACGACCAATGATGAAATATCGACTGCTGGTTTCAAGGTTACCTACCAATGATGAAAGTAAGACTGAGGTTCGTGATAGGACTACAATATCATGCGATTCTGAGAAAAACTGAGGGTATGACCGACATGCAAAGTTAAGAGTTCTAAGGAATGGCCGACACAGGTTGATAGACTTCCTTTGAAAAAAAACATGAGACATATGGAAGACTCCGACATCATAGACTCAATGATGAAACCATAAGATGCAGGAGGCATCAATGAAATTCTCCATAGGGACTAGAAGAGTAACCATTCGGTATAGAAAAATCTCTGTAACGAACTCAGCTTCCTAATGCCATTCTAAACCCAAAATTATGATGAAAAATGGACTCAATAACTTTGTGATTTGTTCAAAGGAGACACGACCGCTTCCAATATAAGATAGTACTCCCTTCCCACCCATAATTTTTTTTTTTCATAGACAAATGAATTCTATGATACAGAGGAGGAAACAAGTGTCACAAGTAATAAAAAATAGTTCTAGCAATGGAACATACCTATGCTCAATGCAAGGAGACGCATGCGGGGTATGGACACTGTTGGCCCTTAACCAAGTTTTGGAGAACTTGGGTCATGTTTGACTGATTTTGGGACTTTGATAGGATGGTTGAAGGCAGAGCGCAAGGCAAAGAGGATATTGTGGGACGTCGGTCCCTTCTTAGGGCATTTTTTGGTTTAGGGTTTATGTAACAGGTATGGGATGTTGACCCATGGGTTTATCCATGTTGAGACCCCTTTTGCAATCTATAAATAGAAATATAGGCGATGTAAGTAGTGGGTGCTAAGGGTAATGAGGTGAGTATGTTGAGTGCTAGAGTTTGATCTATGTGACTGCAAAGGGCTTTGTGCTTACTCTGTGTTAAGAACTTGCAGAGCTAAGTGCAAGTGATTGTAAGAAGCTTGTGTGTAGATTGTAAGAAGGATTTTGTGCTTAAACCTAGCTCGGGGAAGGAGGATCTAGCAAGGTGCGCGCATATCTTCTGTCATATGTGGAGTAGGTTCTTGTGGCTCTGTTCTTGTAGAATATGGAAAGAAGACAATAAAGAAGAAAAGAGTTGGTGGACGTAGCCCTACACTAGGGTGAACCATGTATATCCTGTGTTGTGGTTTCTTTGTGCATTATAGTTTCTATGTTATTGATGTGATGTATGCTCAGTACAATGATATATGTTATATGCATCTGATATAATATCTTAGTTCTTAGTAATGTGAATGAATTCTAGATATGATCTATTTCTATGTGCAAAGTGTTAGATGTATTAGATATGGTTGAATATTGCGCTGTTTTGTAATTACGGTTTTAATCTCCGATGTGAATAAGGGATAAATGTTGATGAATGTTAACTGTTAAGTGATCTGTTAAGGTATTGTAATCACAGATATTTGTCCCATCTAGGTTGCAGATATTTGAGTCCTGCAACCACCACTGCCTCTACCTCAGGTGAGACTTCATTTTCTTCGTAGGTGTTGTTGAAAGGGCCGATAGTTAGGGTTTTGTTGGTGCGATGCTAAAGCGTTGAACCCTGGGTCTGCCTCTGTGCCAACAAACACTTGGGGGAATGTTCCCTCCTAGGTATAGGGTGTCAAATTGTGAAGGATATAAATGAGGCTCTGCTTGGTTGAGGATGCAAAACTGCTGAGGCAAACAATTTATAACGCAAAGTAAGAACCGAATATAGGCTCAATACTGCAAGAAAGGGAATGAGATGCAATCACAACTTAACGCCGAAAAATGTCCTTTTTCATGATCTTTAGTCTAATTGGTGTGAAAAAAGGGATAAACTTGTACCAAATAGACGTCCTTTCAAATCCAATTTACGAGTTTGAAAGAGACAACTTCACTCAAAAATATTTTCACTTTTTGAGAACGAGTCTGAAAAGAGCTTAACCAAGACTCACAACCTTTCGGGTCTAATTAATGAGTGTGAAAGGGACAAATTCACTCAACAATCTTTTCTCTTTTTAGACGAGTCGGAAAAGAGCTTAAATCAGACTTGTTGAGAGGTTTTTAGGTGGCAAGTCATGGGGGAGGCCAAGGCTCTTGTGCTAGACTTCTTTGGAATTTCATTATCTTACGAATAACCAACATAAGCTTGGGAAAACCCAAATCTCTCAAAGTCGAGGAGGATAAAGTTCTATCAGAGGTTATTGCCTCTGTAATATATCAGATAATGTCTCTTACTAGAACTGACATAGGTGGGGGCATTGGATACCCCACAAGACCATCCCAATCAAAGGGAAATTCTCCACGAATTGAAGGGAGGGCACTCGGGGAGAGTATAACTCTCTCTTGTTTAGAAGGGGTGATATTAGGAATGCTGACGACATGGTTGAAATACACATCACCCTCCAAAAGGAGAGTTGAATTGACCAGAGATTGCACTGGTACGACCACTTCTTCAACCATCGATTGAAAAGGACGTGTGACAATAGGGATAGGGGACACATCATCCTCGACAACAGGGGTATGTTTAGGAGAGGATTGCAGCAGAATGATTGATGTGTCAATCAAAGGAGAAACAGGGTGCGGGGAAACCACATACACTTCAGAACCCAAAGGGCCCTCAGGTGAGAGCCATACTTCTAGTATCCCAGCAGTAGATGGACATAAACGAGTAAGGTGATATCCTTCACAAGTTCTGCAAAGGAATTTAGGCTTATGTTTGAGGCGTCTAGGCTTCTCAATTCCCCCAATGTCCTTCACGACGACTGGCGACATGCTCTCAACATGAATAGTATAGGTGAGAGAGTCATCTCCCACATGATATACAAAGGTTGGATATGTGACATTGATATGAATCGTGGCGACTAGAGTGATGCCCCCAACATGACTAGAAGTGCCTGGGTCTAGGTCGTCAACATGACTCGCAGAGGTTGTCAACCCATCTCCAACATGACTGGTAGAGGTTGGTGATGGAGCTCCAGTATGGCTGACAGTGACTGGATTAGCGGTTGGTTGTGGCATTTGATACCAAGGTCCAGGGAAATATTGTCTTTGAAACATTGCAGGACAGGAAGGGTCCTGGTTTAACCCCTGTCCCTATCCGAAAAGGTAGTATCCTCCGCCTAATTGATCCAGAGAGGTTTGTATGAGAATCATCATTGAAGTGTGCAAAGAGATGAAAGTATGATAAAGATTATTCAAGTGAGGATATATGTTTCCCCCATGTGAAGGGGTTCCGTGAAGAGGGTATCCTGAACCGTAAAACTGATTCTCCCCGTATGAAAGACTCGGGGATATATGTGGACCCGTTCATGGGAAAAGTGTTCGAAGGAAACATCATGGCGGACGAAGGATACACATATGTGGTGTAATAATTAGAATAAACACCCATTTGAGTATTGGCTCCTGAAAGAGCATAGCTAGGACTGGATCCATAAGAGGGGAGGTTCCAACCTCCCACAATGAGAGTCGGTTGAGGTACATGACTCATATCAAATGAATATGTAGGCAACGGGGCCATGGTGCCCCCAGATCCAATGCTAAGATTCATATAAGTGGGCTAGGGAGAGGATGGAAAGGGTGAAGGCAAGACCGACATATCATCAGGAATATGATTAGAGACCAAAGGCATGGACAGAGTGTCATAATTCTGCATACCATTATGAAAAGAGGACGGATTCGTCCCCATGAAATGAGTGAACATCATGGGGGTGGTAGCGGTAAAAGAGGGAGCTATGGGAACTTTGTTATCCATGATAACAAAAACTCAGTACAAAATCCTAAGGATAACTAGTAATGCAAGAGCACACCAAAAAATCAAACGACCAATATGCACACAAATGGGGTAAAGTGGCTGTAAGGGGCCTCCCTCCCTAAAGAAGGTACGTCTCGCCCAATAGGGTCCTGAGACTCCCTGCTAAATATCGGAGGTAACATAATCAGTTATAAGGGCCCTTGTGGGATTAACAACCAGTCATTCAGATCTCCCCGGAGAGGTAATACTCCATAAAGGTTGTTTATTGTCCGACCCTTATTTGACCCAGAGTACCTGCAGAATAACCCCTGCAAGTAACCTATGTGGCACCTAAGTCAAGAAACTAAGAAACCAATGTATAAACGATGCACAAGCGAGCAATCGTAAGTTAGGTACACTATATGGGTAGGGTAGAAAATCCCAAAACCTTGAAAGTACCACCTCTCACAGAGGTAAGGGCACTAGAAAGATCCCCATATACGAATAGATCCCCATAAATATCTCTGACGCTAATAAGGTATCGGGGGGATATCCCTTCAACCAACCTCGCACGACCTAGTGATTAACTCTGATGTGAGAAGAGCCTTATGATATTACCAATTATACAATGGATTTATCCACTCCCTTTGTCAGACACATATGTTTATTTAATAGCCTTGGAGAAGTTTACTCACAAAATCCTATTCCAAGGCACTCAATCCTAAGCTAGTTTGTGCACCCTAGAAAATAAAATCATGACTAATCAATTTTAAATGATAGCGTTAATTTTAATGGCCGTGCTCAAAAAGGTATGGTAGTGAAACTCATGATGTTATGACTCAGTAAGTAAAGTAAATATGAATACAATGAAAAGTCCTAACTTCAATTTTCAATGAATGATATGCTTCTTAAAACAAATGTAATTTTCAATTTCAACTCTGCAATTTTGAAGTAAAAATGCAATCTTTCTTTACATGCACTAAGCTAATGACAAATAATCAAAAGATCAAAATGCCAAGAAATGCAAAATGCCTAATATTTTTGTATTTTCAATATAAGAAAAATTAAAATGCATGGACTGAACAACAACTTGATATATAACAACTCTACTGTGTATAGAAACAAACAACTCAAGTAGGATACCAAGGAGAAAAACAACCAGCCCAATGTACAAGGAAAATAAAAATAAAAATATGATGAGAAATACTCCGCCCAAAAATTCAACCAAAGACAGGTTTCCTGTCATCCCACAGACACTTAACAGTCACTACAGAGACCCAAGAAGACTCAACAATAAAAAAAACCTACCCAACAACCACCAAACCCAAAAAAAAAGAAAAGAAGGATGATGTACGCGATTGTTCATGGAAACAAAATGTATGTACCCAGCTTGCAGAAGGACATCACGTGTATATACGCATTTGTCAAGAAAAAACCCATGTATATGTTTCAAAAACAAAGCTAGGCTAGGGAGAAGGCTGAAAAACTCAGACCCAGAGTGAACATAGGCTGTCAAGCAATGATACGACAAGAAACACAATAAGAACGAGAGAAATCTAAGAAGAAAAAAACTCCAAACCCCAAGAAAGAATATTCAATCCCCAATATGGTTGCCAATTCTGTTATGAGGAAAATATCTCTATGGCTAGGCGTAAACCACAATAGACGAAAATGACTGCAGAAATCAAATATATTCTCAAGTATGATATATAAACAATTATGCTAGAAAGACAAGATAAAAGGCCTACCTTGTCGAGATGTTCGATGAAGTCCACCATTGAGCACTTGACCCAAAGCATTATACCTGCAACTAGTCCTCAACAACCAAGCAAAGCAAGCATATGGTGATAAGATATGATGTTATCACATTCAATAGCATAATCCATTAACATACATAACAAATACGCCCATGGAATAATTCAAATATTTGCAAGATATCAATTGGATGGGAAAAGAGTATTTCTATTAATATATGATCAACATAAGTGAAAAAGTTACAGACTTCCGTGTCGACACGGTTCCAAAACAAGAAACTAAGTTCCTCCCAGTTGGGCCTCCACCACTTCAATCGTCCACCAAAGGCAAGATCATAAAAGAGAAACAATGAAGTTCTTAATTAATAAGGGAAGAGCTTGGGGTCTGAACACTGTGTTCAGACTTAAAGGACAAAGGGATGCAGACTCAACATGAAGTAAATAATTTTTGCAGAGTAACTTTTCTCTCAAATTTGAATTCTTCCTCCTCTTTTCCATAGCTTAGAATTGGCCCATTATAACCTTCAAATGGAAATGAAGGGTCGATTTGGAACGTTTCCAGTATATGGAAGGCCAAAGATCATAGATCTCCTACCGTGACATGGAAACCCGACACCCTTTTTCATTTTTGGGCACAAATTTCGATGTACGTGGGTTGTAGTGCTGCAACCTGCGTATACACATGTTGTATAGTAGGCAAGGTGCGTACATGTGGAAAAAATGCATTTTTTTAGCTCTGGAATTTTCAAAAAGGGGTGAAAAGTATGCATGGGGAAACAAAAAAAGGCCCTCTGTGCAAGATTGCATAAGGTGAGGCAAATCTTGCTATAACACTAATGGTGGGATCATGTCCTGCCAGCCTGAATGATGAACTAATACCTCTGTGCAGTGTAGATCCTTGTGTTGGGGTCCTATAATCATAGGTTATTTGTTTCTACAATTATCTGTTTGGCATTGGTCCCGTGATGAAGACATCTGGTTTGTCGGCCTCGGTTGATTTCACTTCTCCCTTCATCCATTTCGCCTGATCCTTCATCACCTTGCTGCATCATTCATCCACCTCTGTGCCACTCACTCCCTTGTCCTTTTGTCCCATTGAGTACGTCTTTCCCGCCACTCATCCTTTCATAAACCAAACTTAGGATAAAAAAAAGACCATTAGATTAATAAAATTAAATTAGACTTATTAATAATAAATTAATTTTTAATTAATTAATAATTACATGTTTAAGTTAGTAATTAGGTTAGTGTTTGATTAATTTAAATTAAATAAAAATAAATAAATAAAACAATAATAAAAACATATATATTAAAAATAAACATAATAAAACAAAACATTAAATAAAAAACATATAATACAAAAAAACTAAAAACAAAACATTAAATAAAACATAAAATAAAATATAAACATGTATTAAAAACGTAATACATACATTAAAAAAAACAAAACAAATATTAAAACAAACTAAATAAATTAAAACATAAAAACATACAATATAATAAACTCAAAACATATCCTAAGTTTGCTACCCACTTTCCCGTAAAACTCGGACCCCCGCCTTCTCACGTCCCATCACTACCTTGGGGTCTGAGTTGGTGTTATTGGGAGGGAAAAGTGTCACCTCCTCCCAATACCACTTACCACCTCAGGGGGGGTCCGACCAAAACCACTCTGCGCTCTGAAACCGCCCTTCCGAAAAGTGAAAAAATCACATTTTTATCAGTTCGACCAGTCTTTGTCCGAGGATGATTCTGGGAAAATGAAGACGGAGTTTCAAAAACCGAAAGACATTTTTTTTCATCACAGGCTGAAAAAAAAAACCTCTTTCATATTTTGCACAGGTGCCACCAGTTGGGATAATTGAATCCTTTTCTGAGCCCCTTTTTTCATGTTTCCGGTTTTTCCTGTTTCAGTCCTGATTTTGCGGGAGCTGTTTTGGCGAGCTGGAGACGAAATTGGAGAAACCGAAGGAGTTTTTTGCTCCATAAAAACTAATATACAATAAAATCCTTCAGTTTTTTCACATGTGTCACCGTTGAAGAGAAACAAATGTCTGAGTGGACCCCTCTTTTGCAGTAGTTCCACCCATCTTTCATGGCAGACAGTTCCAGATTTTTGGGAATTTGTTGCTATTTTTGGCCGAGGTGGTTGAATCCGACTTCCTAAGATTGAGGAGAGATATTTCCTATATATTCATGTAAATTTAATTCTAAATGGTTTATTTTGGAGACCTTTGTATCCAAAAGCTATTCTATAACCTTTCAAAGACAGACCATAAATAGAAAAACTATTCACAGGATTCTTGTGTTGAAGTGTTGGTGGCGTTATATTTCTTTGTTAATTGTTCTTCCTTTTATCATTCCATATGTTTCTTCAGCTCTTATTATTAAAGGAGAGTAAATATAACATAATTTATTGTTATAATACTCTGTATCTGATCTTTTGATAATCTCTATGTTTTCATCTAAAGCTAATCCCAAGAATTATTAATTGCTCCTCTTATTAGTAAACCTCTTTCCTTTTCATTCTTATCCATTATCATTTTAATTTATTCAATCCAAAATTTTTACTAACTTTCCTTTTGGAGAAAATTTATTTTAGATCTGATATCGATCTTTATATTTAAACACAGACCCCATAGCCCAAGGAGACTTAAAGCATCCCTTCAACCAAACACCTCAAATCTAAAAAAAAAAAATTCACCTCATAACTAGCCTAATATCTGATACAAATAAAGTTAAATCATATAGAGAGATCCCTCTATGATTCTTGGAGGGATAGATCCCTGACTCAAATTGGTTTTGATGTTTCCTCTATGACTGCCTCCACAGCCTTGGGAAAATTACAGAGTGCTAACAGAATGACGACCATACTGGGAAACTTTCTCTAGTAGTGCACTTCAAGTTCCAGGTCTGATCACTAATGGTGGACAACGGCTAGACACAAGAAGGCTGAAATGTTTCACCTGGCGACTCCAATCAGCTCCAGAACAATGCCAACTCAAAGACTCCACTAGAGGAAGAACCTGAAGCATGACCAAGCAATCTAGAAAGAGAAGGTATTCAAGCTCAAATTGTGTTCAAGACATTTTTGGTTTTATCTGTAATTATGTCCCATCTTTTTCCAATCCAAAACAAGAGTATATTGCTACAGTTTATATTGATCATCTACAAATTGATGAGCCTCAAGATATTAATCCCCAAGTTATATATCATGTACATACTCATACACCTGTGCACATCCCAGATACACCTTTAGAAATCCCAGTGATACATGAGCCTCATGATTTATCTCCTACTCTTTCCAAACCTCCAGATGGTTATAAGCTCCCTGCTTTACCTCCTATATCTGCAAAATTCCCAGACAGATACAAGCCTCTATATTTTCCTCTTATTCTCCATGACCTCCCTGCCAATTACACCAATAATCTGCCCAGATTTGATGGAGAAAATGTGAAGATCAGTGGTGAAAAGAATATCCAAAGTCTTGAGGATTTTCTTGATCTTTTTGAGGTAGAAGATGATGATGTCTGGATAAGAATGTTTTCCCTATCATTGCAAGGTAAAGTCAAAAATTGGTTTAAGAATCTTCCAGCTGCAAGCATTAGCAATTTCCATCAGTTTTCAAAACTTTTCCTAGATCGATGGGCGATCATGAGAAATGTCTTTCTCATCCTAGAAGAGTATGACCATTTGAAAAGACAGCCAGGGGAGACAGTACATCAGTTTTCATTAAGGTTCAATAAGGTATATCATGCAATGCATGCTGATATAAGGCCACCCCCAGGATCAACTCACTTGCATTTCCTAGATGCCTTCGATCCTAAGATGGCATTTCATTTGAGAGAAAGAAACACTGCCACCCTTGAAGAAATGAAAAATATTGCAGTTGATTTGGAAGCTAACTTTCTAAACAAAAGGTCCAAGCTAAGGGTAGAAGAGAAAGATAGAACAAAAAATGAACGAATGACATCTTCAGAGATGAAATTATATATTATGACCAACATAGTCAACGGGATGATGCAATAGATTAGTAGAAAAGATGAACTCGCTGTTCAAAGACCACATGTTCCAATAGTTCCAGAACAGACAAGGATCCATGTCCCCAAACACTTTGCATCTCATCCTTGGCATCATGGTTTGGATAATGATTATGTCATTTATTCAATCCAAAACGTAGTCAAAGATGAAGCTCCATCTCAACTTGCAGAGGAACAACCAGCTGCTATGATGTGCATGTTTGATAACATTTCTTACCTGGATAATCTACCCAAGTATGATTAGTATGATGATGATTATGTGGCCGAAAAAGATGTTGACTGTTCAAAGAAATCAACAAAATTTCGTTGGTAGGAGGACGATCAGTTACAACTCAGATATGAAAATCAACCTTTGCACAACAATCATGACAACGATGAGGAAAATGTAGAAAATTTTAGAGTAAGCGAAAAATATTTGCCCTTATGTTTCTCTTCTTTTCAATTTTTGAGAAAAAATTGTAAGCAAGTTGTCAATAGTAGGGAGGGAGAATGTTCTGATCAATCAGTTGAAGATGCCATTGATGATATGGAGGTTGTTCTAAACCTATAATTGCATCCCTTGACCTACATTGATTTTCAAATTCCACATGAAAGGATAGAGCCTGAGACAAATTATGAGTTAATCCAAAATAACTCTGTACCATTAAGCTTTAATTCATTTCAGTTTTTGAAAAAGAATTTTGAGTATGTGATAAAGGATAAACACATAGAAAATCAAGAAGTTTCAGTGGAACCAATGAAATAGTCATCTCAATTCATGCAGGATCCAATATCTTATGTGTTGGATGACTTGTGTTTTCAAAGTCATTTTCCATACTCCAGCTATGGGATGAAAAGATGTTATGATATTGATATGATCAGGCATTCAACTTCATTGTCTTTTTCAATAGAAGTCACATTACAAATCCCATCAGAACATTTGCAGCCATATCAAGAATTTTTTGAGGATCTAGACAACATAAATATAGTACCAAATCATGAGGCTGAATTGGTTGAATTTGAACATCAGGAGATAGGTCGTGTCTATTATGATCCTATAACTATCTACATGGAAGAGCTATTGTTTTCAAAATTCCCATTGATTCCCAAAGTTTCTGGAATTGTTCACAGTCCCATAACTTTGTATTTTGAAGATCAGGATGGAAAGAAATTCATGATTCCTATGCAAGTTCTATTTATGATATTGATTGAAAACATTGAAAGAGAAGAGCTAGTAGAGAAGTTGCTTGACTGGCTGCATTGGAATTATTGTATCATTTAGAACAAAAAAAATATCAGTAGGGTAGGGTAGGTAGAAGTTCTGAATAAGCTCAGTCATTCGAGCATCTCTTTCTCAACAGTGTTCATTTTGATTTGGTCTCAGTTGAAAGATCAAAACAGGTATAGGTTGCAGAATAAGATTTTGGGATCAGCCCACTGAATAAGGAACTAGTCTACATATTCATATTTCAGTGGTTCTTGACACCTCTCGAAAGAGCTGCCATCCCCAGGTGGAGCCTATGTTGGGGTCCTATAATAATAGGTTATTTGTTT
>SNQJ01S0030880.1:149579-206102 GCA_010110895.2 Picea sitchensis
AACACCGAATCTGCCAGGCAGAGTCGAATGGTACTCCTTGCTCTTCTGTCCAACTTGTCCCAATCTTCCTTTGACATACCAGTAACTGGTGTACTAGTAGTTTGTGTACCAGTAGCCTGTGTGCTTGTAGATGGTGTACCAGTAGGCTGTGTACCAAGATCCACAGCGATCCATTGTTGTTTGTCTACAAGAAGGTACTCCATCTTGAGCTTCCATAGCTCAATTTTTTTTACCATTGAACTTCTCTATCTCGATTCTAGATTAGCTTGCCATTCCTCTTACTTTACTCAAATATCCTCTGCAAAATCTCCCACTGAAACCAGGTTTATCACAGACCCAAGATAAACTTGATCTATCAAGACCAAGCCAAACCCTCAGCAACAAAGGCATCCCTCTGAAGCAAAAAACGTGCTCTGATACCACATGTAAGTTTTAAACCTGCGAAGTAAAGCAATGTATATAGATTCTTAAGCAATACAAAAATTAATCAATGGCTCATACACAGAGTACACAGAGATTTTTACCGGAAACCCTCAACCGGGAAAACCTTTCTTATTTTCATTATATCGAATTTCACCATTCGCCATACAATATATACAATGTTTTTAGGCATTCCTTAGATACCAAAACCCTAATCCCTTAATCCAGGATTAATTTACAAATCAGCTAAAAATAGCAAAAAACCGCCCAAAAAAAATAAAAATCTGGGTCGTTGCCCCGAACGTTGCACGTGACCAAGGGAGGGCATACCTACCCCCCCCTGGGACCCCCCTAGGAAAGCGCCTAGCACACACGACAAAGCTCTAGGTGAAGGGATCGTCAGACATAGTTGTCGTATCTGACGCACCCACACACATACACACATGCAAAGAATATAACACATACCCAACAACTAGTAGTCCTCATGGGTACAAAACCACCTTTTGCTAATGTTGTGCTTGAGTTTCATCTTTTGTTGATTCTCCAAAATATGGATTGATTCTTCTCTTGTTGATTTTGAGGTGAGGCTATAAAATATAATTTCATGTCTTCTTCTTCTCCTTATACCAAATTGAATAGAGTGTTACCATTGGCATCTTACATCATGTTCTACATGCACACATTTGAGCTGGTATTTAACCATCGTAGTGAACTTATCTTTGTGTACATGCTTTTTTTTAACTTCAATGTGTTTTGTTAACTTCCTTGAATAAATAAGGATCCCACCATTAGTTGGTTTGGACACAATATGTATAACTCTTTCTTTGTCGTACCATAAATTTATTTAACAATTTTTATTGAGTTTTTGACAAAGTGTATTTCATAATGGCTCATCACAATCAAAGGTCACATAAATTTTATAAAGATGTTGTTATATAGATGTAAATTTTTGCTAAAATATATATAAAAAAAAATGTGCAAAAGAAAAAACCAAATTCAAAGTAATTTAAAATTTATAGTCTTAAAATTAAACGCAATCATATCCTCCTCATAAACCATTGAGAGTATATTAGTAAGAGTAGGTACTTCCAAGTAGAAATTGTTCTCAAATTTATATAAAGTATAAACCTGTTTACAAAGACAGCATCAAGCCAAGAGGCATAAACGCCATGATCGGAAGGAGTAACTGTTGTTCAATCTCAAAAGAGAGGCGGACAGCTCGATTAATGGAGCCTTTTCAAGAAAAAACGAGATAGAAACACCAAGCGCTGAATACACAGTGCGCCGAACGGTCCAGAAAAGAGAATCTAAAAATATGCAGTCCATAAACTGACATGGAGAGACCGAATGCAATCAGAAAATATTGAAGGATGAAATGTGACTCTCTTGCCCAGAATCACAGTGGAAAACCGAGAGACGCCCTGTCTCTGCTCCCAGGGCACGTTTTGACAGAGCATCTGCTTCTGTATTGTGGGATCTGGAGATATGTTGGAGCTTTATGGCAGTGAAAGAGTTGAAGAGCTCTCTAGTCCGTTGTTTCCAACCTTCAATGTGAATGGAGCGAAGATTGCATTTTTGATTTATCCAGTTGATGATAGCGCTTGAGTCTCCTAAAACCTGAAGATGGTTTATAGACCAAGAGGAGGCGAGAAAGAGTGTAGCCCACAATCCCAACAGCTCAGCCTTGGTGTTTGTACCCGCTCCGCATTGAAGAAACCACTTTGTAATTCTCGAGGAGTGAGATTTGAAAGTGCCACCCTCTCCGCAGCAAAGGCCTGATGAGAGAGCCGCTCCATCAAAACATGCTAGTGTGGATCCTTCATCCAGCCTAAGATCGGGAACTTTGTAAATGTAGGATTTTGGTAAAATCTGCTGAAATTTGAAGGAAGCAAGTATGCGGTGAAGAACTCCATTGAGGGAGGGGGATCGTCCCTCGAAGATCGACCTGTTGCGTTCAATCCATGTCTGCCAACAGACATGTGCCACCAGAGGGTGTGGAGCAGCTGCAAAGGATAACCAGAAATCGAAACAAGAGGTGAAAGAGTCACCTTTCCAGATCACCGGAAGCGAGAAGAGCTGGTTTAGATGATTCCAAATTTTTTCGGTGAAAGCACAATTGAGGAACAGGTGGGAAGTGTCTTCGGAATTAATTAAGCAAAGAGAACATCGGTCAGGTTCGTGCCAACCTCGCTTGCGCAGGACCTCCCAGGTGAGCACTTTGTCGTGTAAGACAAGCCAAAAGAATAGCAGAATTTTGAGAGGGATCCGCCATTTCCAAATGGCCAGCCATGGGGAGTCCCCCAATGTATCCTGAGCATAAAAGAGTGCCGAATATATATTCTTTACAGAAATGTAGCCGGATGCATATCCACCTGCCCATAGGAGAGTGTCATTTCCTCTGTTAAGAGTTATGCTAGCCGACCTTAGTGCAAGTGTGAAGGAGTCCCATTCCAGCGCCAGCGTGCCATGCAATCGAATCTCGTTACTGTTTAACCAATAATCAGTGAAGGGAGACGTCGGTGCCAAGTTTACCGCCTGTGCAAGAGTTCTCAAGTTAATGGAAAAGAGTTGCGCTCTGAGAGGAGGAGAGAGGAGCGAGCTGTTGTTAAGGCCAAGGATGACGTCCTTCCCAAGATGAATCTCGTTGCCCGATCCTGGAAGCCAGCACAACCAATGTAAAATAACAGGGGATGTCGAAACTAAACCCTTCCAAAATGGAGATGCCTTTCTCTGGATAAGGGTGGATTTTCGCAGCCAAAGGAGGAGAGGTCGTGAGTTCAGATACTTGGCAGAAATAACTTGGAACCAGATACTTCCATGAGTGACCGCTCTCCAGAAAGAGCTGGCCAGTAGAGCAGTGTTGAACCTGGCCAGGTCTTTTAGTCCCCAGCCTCCAACCTTTCGGGGTCTAGAAAGAAGCTGCCAGTTGCAGAGGTGAAGGTGACGCTTGCCAGGAAGGTCGTTCCACAGGAAATTGAAGGATAGCCTGCGCAAAATGGAAATGATCCTGAATGGAATCCGTTCAAGGGTCATCCAATAGACTGCAAGTCCTTATAGAACAGATTTGACAAGAATAAAACGTCCCCCAAGGGATAGCCACTTGTTTCCCCAAAAACCAATTTTTCTTTCGAATAAGGCCACAATCCAGCTCCAATCCGCAGAGGAGGAAGCTCTCGGGATCAGTCTGTAGCCTAAATACTTAATTCCAGCATTCAAATTGTAGAATGAGAAGGGGATGAGCGCCTTGAAGGTCAGAAGCTCTGACTCAGATAAACCCCAAWAATGGGCAGAAGATTTTGAAGAGTTTATGGTCAGTCCCKTGACTGMGCAGAAAGAATGCAGGATCTCCAAAATAGTCTGCCAATCCGAAAGTTTTGCTAAAGACATTAGGAGGATGTCATCCACAAACATGAGGTGGATGATTTTTAAWAGTCTTGTAAACTGTATGCCAGAAATTTGGATCTCGGAGCTGTAATTTGTAAGGAGGAGGCTGAGGCTGTCCATCATTAGGATGAAAAGGTAGGGGGAGAGAGGGCATCCCTGGCGGAGCCCTCTTTCACAATGAAAGAATCTGGACGCTTCACCATTAATTAACACCACGAGATTTGCACTTGTTACACAAGAAAGGATCCAGTTCGTGAAGTTGTCTCCAAAGCCCGCTGAGAGAAGAATAAGCCTCAAGTAGCTCCAGTCAATACTATCAAATGCCTTTTTGATGTAAATTTTCAAGATTAGAGCCTTTAGTTTTTTCTGTTTGATGGAGTGTATGCATTCGTGGGCAACACCGACAGCATCATGGATCCTTCTGCCTTTAATAAAACCTAGCTGTTCGGCGGATAAACTTCTTTCCAGAAAAGGTTTTATCCTGTTGGAAATAACCTTTGAGACAACCTTGTAAATCAGGTTACATAGGGAGATGGGCATGTAGTCGTTGAAGGTGACACAGTTGTTTTCCTTGGGTATCAAAACCAGGAACGTTGAGTTGAGGCTTTTTGTGACCTTGCCTTTGATTCGGGTGTCTTCTACCAGCTGAAGAAGATCCGAGCCCACCAGGTTGAAAAAATGGGAGAAGAACTCAACCGTCCAGCCGTCGGGGCCTGGACTCTTTTCTTGCTTCAAGTGAACCAAAACGTCCTTGAGCTCCTGGAGGGTGACCGGATTATAAAGGTCTGTGGCTTTAGAATTCGAAATCATCTTTGGATAAAGACTGGCCGCTGCAAGTTTTTCGGGGAGGTTTTGTAAAGAGTTAGACTTGAATTGCTTTTCAAAATGGTCTGCCGCTTCTTCTTTAATTACTTCTTGGCCACGTATCGATTCTCCTCTGCAATTGTCTATAGTCCAGATGTGTTTTTTAGCCAGCTTCATCCGAAGTAAGAGTAGGTACTTAACGTACAAGTATAAGCCAATTAAGATTAAAGAATTTTTTTTCTAAGATCACTTCAAACTCCAAAGTCACCTTGCTACTTCAAAGTCACTTGCTAATTAAGAGGGGTATCACTGATCAGGAAAGTATTTATGGAAAATTGAAGAATAAATATTGATACCATTAAAAAACTATCACATCTAAATTTAAGGAGAAATTGTGGTGTGAAAGAAATATATGATAATATAAAATTAAGATACTATAAATATGTCATTGGTTCCAATATACAAGATCAAGAATACATTTATGTTATAGGGTGAGTGCAAGATAATGATGGTCTCTCATGACTCATTAGTGGTAATGCAAACTTGAAAAAACATCAATATGTTAACTTGGAGGGATTATTCAAGGTACTTTTACAATCAATTTGAATATGGTATAAGAAGATGGAACCTAGGAAATTGAATTATATTTTCAAATATATAACTTTTATTTATATACATTGTGAATAGCTAGGTCAAATTTTATTTTTTCTAAAAGTGGTATCTTATTTTTCCAACAAAATATAAGGTATATGTTTTCTATAGGTGTTGAGGGACTTAATGATGGAATTTCGTTCCAAAAACTTGCATACTTGTAGAGAACCTATGTTTCTTGTTCCGTGTATTTTTTGGAAAATTTTATTATTAATTTATATTTTTTTAAATTATCAAAGTCAACATATGCCTAAAATTAACATGTCTTTTGTTCATGCAATCTAAAAGGGTCTTAAAATGATCAAAACATTTTTTTAGATCATAGGTATCGGTCTCATCCTATGCCACATATAACTCATTTGAGTAATGGTAAAGTCCAGAAAAATTTATAGAAGAAATAAGAGAGGTATGTATTCTAGGTTTTTGATACATGTGAAGGAAAAAATAGACTAAAAAGAGTAAACAATAATAATTAAAAAAAAAAATGTATATTTGAAATATGCATAGTTGGCTCGATCTATGTCTACAATTTCGTCAACAACTGAATTGTGTATCCTATAGAAAAATAGTGTCAAAGACAAAGATATAGATGGGTATTAAAAAAAAAAGAGGTTTTTATGAATTTGTAGACCGAACCACTAGGTTTTTCATCCTGAACCTAAGTCCAAGCCAACCACGTCAGTATACGCCTTGTCAATCCCTCCTAAAAAAATTTAATTCAAATAAGTGCGCACACACTACAAGGACACATGCATGCTTCTGTTTGTCTTTCTCTCTCCCCCTCTCACACTCTCACACACACTCTCTCTCTCTCCCCACCCATGCCACTATCTCTCCTCTATATCTCCTACATCTACCCCTCTCTTCCAAATTTACCTCTCTCTCTCTACCCCCATGTTTATTTTTTTCTCTCTCTCTCACACTCTCTATTTTCTTACTATGCCTTGCTTTCTTTCCCTTCCACACAGACTTTCTACCCCCCTATATGTCTTCCTCTCTCTCCCTCCCACACACTAAAACACTCTCTCTACATCCCCTCTTTTTCTTCCTCTCTCTTCCTCCCAAGCTCTCACACAAAAACTTTCTATCCCCCCTCTATGTCTTCCTTTGTCTCCCTCCCACACTCTCTCACACACATTTTCTATCCCCCATCTATGTCTTCCTCTCTCTTCCTTCCACGCTTTAACACACTCACTCTCTACCTCCATCCTTTACCTCTTACTTATATGAGTACTTATATGAATATGACCATGACCTAGACCATGAAGTATACCTATACCATCACCTAGACCCCCTAGCTATATAACCCCCCCTCTTTGTTTTCTCTTTCACTAACTCTCTCTCTCTCATTATCTCCCCCCATTACCTATACCATGACATAGAGCTATATCTAGAGTTAGACATTGAACTAGATATTGACATAGACCATGAAATATACCCCCCATACTCTTAGTCTCTTAATTTCTACCTCCCATCTTTTTCTACCTCTCTTTTCCTCCCACATTATCACACATGAACTTTCTATTCCCCATTAAGATATTTATATATATCTATCCCTACCTCTATATCCTCCCTTCCTCTGACAATCAATCGCACTCTCTCTCCATCCCCTCCTCCATCCCTTCCTCTCTCTCTCCCCCTCCCTATCACTATCTCTCTACTCACAATCAATCTCACTCTCTCTCCACCCCATCCTTGTTCATCCCCCCTCTCTTTATTTCTCTTCCCCCCCTCTCACACTCACAAAATATCTCTCTACCCCCTTCTCCCTCTATCTCTCCCCCCATCCCACTATCTCTCCTCTCTTTCTCTCCTACATATACCACCTCTTTATCTCTCTCCTCTACCCTCCCACCATTTCTCTCATTATATCTCTCTACCCTCCCTTCCCTCTATCTACCCCCTTCCTCTCACAATTAGTCTCACTCTCTCTCCACCCCCTCCTCCCTCCTTCCCTCTCTCTCCCTCTCTATCACACTATCTCTCCACTCTCTCTCTCTCTCATACATCTACTCCTCCCCACTTTCTCTACCCCCCTTCCTCTCACTCTCTCTCTACATGCTCTCTTTGTCTCCCTCCTTCTCACACACTCAAACACTCCTTATGCAACCCTATCCCTTTCCTTCTCTTCCTCCCCTCTTTCACACACACATTCTCTCTCTACCAACCTCCTCCCTCTATCTATCCCCCTCCCTCTCTCTATCTCTCCTCTCTTTCTCTCCTACATATATCACCACTTTTTCTTTTTCATTGTTAGTCTAACTCTCACTATATCCCCCTCCCTCTCTCTCCTCTACTCTCCCCCCATTTCTCTCTTTATTTATCTCTTCCCCCCTTTCCTTCTATATCCCCCCTTCCTCTCACAATCATTCTCACTCTCTCTCCACCCCTTCCTCCCTCTATCTCTCTCTCCCCCTCCCTCACACTATCTCTCTTATCTCTCTCTCATACATCCACCCCTTCCCACTATGTCTCTACCCTTCCTCTCACTCTCTCTCTACCTGCTCTCTTTTTCTCCCTCTCCCTCCCTCTCTCTCTCCTACATCTACCACATCTTTCTCTCTCTCTCTCTCTCATTTTTTTAGTCTCACTCTTACTATATCCTCTTCCCCCTCTCTCCGATACTCTCCCCCCACTTCTCTCTTTATATATCTCTAGCCCCCCTCCCCTCTATCTCCCCCCTTCTCCTCACACTCAGTATCACTCTCTCTCTCCCTGTTTCTAGTCTCACTCTGACTCTCTATTTTCCTCTCTCTCTCTCTCCTCTTTTCCCTTATTTCTACATCCCTCTTTCTTTGTCCACCTAAAGGAGAGGCATTCCTCACAACAAATAAATGATTCATGTGCAATAGAGTAATGTAGGCTCTCCTATAAGGTGGGTGTTAAGTGTTTTTCTTCTTCCAATGGAATCTTACTTATGTGAATACTTATATGAACATGACCATGACCTAGACCATGAACTAGAACTAGACCATCACCTACAACCCCCTAGCTCTATACCCCCCTTCTTTTTCTGCTCTTCCTTTGAATCTCTCACTCTCACTATCTCCCCCCATGACCTAGACCATGACATAGAGATATATCTAGAGTTAGATGTTGAAAATGAAAGAGAAAAAGAAAAATAAAATTAGTATAAGATGAAAGAGAAAACGAAAAGTTATTTATGTCAAAGTGTAGGCTTTCACATGAGAGAAATCCAATTTCTAGCACAATATATGTCGATAATGTTTCTCCTCCATCACCAAAAGAAAAGCACAAGAGTTCATTAGAGAGAAATCCAAACAATATCTCATCAAGAAAACATTTTTTTGATGAAAAGATGGTGGAGGATTTGCTTGGAGCTGATTATACAATGGATGAAATTAAAGAAGAAACTGGTGTACAACATTGCGGTGAACAAGGTCATGTGGTGCAATCTCTTTTTGGATAGTCAAATTTTCACTCTCCTCCCACAATTGATCTGTGTTATAACCTTAAATTTCTCTACACATTCATACATGGCCTTGGCCTTCTTACTTGCATTTTTTGCCAAAGCACTGTTGAGCAACTCTTCTTAAAAAACCATTTTTAAGAATATTTATGTGCCCTTCACCATTAATACACATGTACATATGTTTGTTGCACCACTACATCTCACATACATACACATGTTGCACCATTAAAACCCACGTATACTTGCAAAAGTTGCAAAAAATAAAAAGTTGCAAGGAATTTGTTGAAATTTACGGGATATTGGTTGTTTCCCAACTAATCCACCTACTATAGCTCATCACCCAACTGAATAACCATCCTTTTGGTATATAAAAGGAAATTTTGGGGTTTCATTTCACATATAATCATAAGAACATGTTGAGGGGTCCTAAATCCATTTATCTCAATAGGAGGAACCAAACCCACCACCAAGGCCCAATTAGACTCTGCAACGTTTAATGGTGGAATGGTTCTCTAGATCTATGTGATCCGGCCAATTAATCAATGGGATTTATGTTGGATTACTAAAAGGGGGGGTGAATCAGAAATAGAAAATTTTAATCTTTTTTAACCATATAATCCAAGTGTTATATTAATGTATCATTATCATCTAATAACCATAGAGTAAATAAGCAATGAACAAATGAACAATTATAAACATACAAAGTACACCAGTGTTTTACATGGAAACCCAGAGAGGGAGAAAACCACATAATGTTTTTTCTTATATGTCTTGAAGAATTACATTCACTGGAAGCACCAACTTCCTTTGTTTTCTAGCTGCAACTGGAAGGAGGCTCTAACCCCCTTGTTTCTTAGGCTACAAACTAAGGGAATCTTCAACTCCCCTATTCTATGGCTACAAATAGAAGGAGGCTACAACCCCCTATGTTCTCTAGATATAACCAGAAGGTGGATACAACCACCTATCATTTCCACGTCCAACCGCCCTGACGTATAAGTAAAATGATAGAACCATTGTCACACTATCATTGTGATATATACTAATGTAAACATGTACCAATAAACCTATAATCAACCTGTACCATAAACAAGTGCATCAACCATGCACCAACCTGTACAAAACCTGTACCATGAACAAGTGCATCAACCATGCACCAAACCTGTATAAAACATGTACCATGAACAAGTTCATCAACAATACACCAAACCTGTACAAAACATGTACCATGAACACGTGCATCAACCATGCACCAAACCTATACAAATAACCTATCACAACAACCTGTCTAATCAAAACAATTTGTCTCATCAATATTATCAACCAAATCATATCTACTCACCAATATCAATCACCAAGAGAACTCTCAAATATGTGCATCAACCAACCATAACACAACAACTCATAATCATCACTAAGATCAATATGTGCTTCTAATAATATACCAATACAAGTATGCTACATCATCCATAAACCAAGTTTCAACAATAATACTAACAAGTGCCTCCAACCATGTACCAAGTATGTACCAATCATGTATCAACTACTCATCAATTATGACTCATCAATATGTACCAACATCATCAATGATACACCTCATGTATGTGCCAATTCATCAACTACTTGTCTCAACCATGTACCCAACATGTACCTTAACCAAAATCCCTCATCAATTTCATTATCCAAATATGATTTGTATCTCTGTAATATACCCAGTGTATATTATCACATACCTACAAATGTTCCTTAACTTTCACAACAAGAGACTAGCAATTTCATCAAACTTTTCTTTAGTCTCACATGACTAGTTTGGGATTAGTCAACAACCCTAACTTGAAATAATCATAACTATGTACCTATAATGAATCAAGATCTGAAAATTATATACAATGTTCTTCAGTGTGTTTTGTGCAATTCAACCAGGTGTCACTATTTGGAACCTCTCAGAAAAGAAGTTATAGCAAAAATGGCATACCTTGTTGAATTCTGGCGTATTATAGAGAGTGACCTTATAGAGCGTGCCCTACATGAAATGTTTATTAAATGGATATGAAAATGTTACACATAATAATGTAGACTATAATATAACCAACACATTTAGTCTTACTAAATTTGGATCTGTTATGAAGAAGTTATGACATTTTTATTCGAAACATCTATTTTAGACTAGTTTCAGGACTAGCCACAAACACTATTTTCCACGGAGTGTAACTCCAACAAGACAACGACCCACAAGATGAATTTTTTACCAAATATACTTCGATATGTTTCCTCAATGTCCTATAAATTTCACAGTCTGCATCATTCTATAAAAAAAAATATTGCAAAAATGGTGAGATGACCTGTAAATAACATACCTTAGAAAGCATCATCAAAATAATTTATGATCCCTTGAATTCCAACCTTCTTTTTTTCACCTTCCCTCTGAAATTCGGCTTAGATATCCTTTGGTTACCTTAGTCACCTATAAATATTCAATATGCTCAAGTGCGATATGAAATGAGAGAGCCTTGCCTCTTATTTATACTCTCCAAATATCTTCCTTAGAAGCATCTTCTAGGTCACTTAACCCATTTATAGGTCACTTAACCCATTTCTAGGTCACTTAACCTATTTCTAGGCCACTTAACCCATTTATAGGTAACTTAACCTATTTTGCTCATTTTTAGGGTTAACCACTTTCCATAATTAGAAAGTTCTCCATTACTTTATCATTTCAATATTCCTCCCTAACTTTGTCACCTCACTTTATCATTTAAATAATATTCTTTGATTTTGTCACTTCACTTTATTATTTAAATAATCATTCTTGACTTTGTCACTTTACTTTATCATTTAAATAATAATTTCTTCTTTGGAATCTCTTTGACTTCTTTGACCTTTTGGGGCTTCAAGCCAACATATGAGGGTCCTCCAACTTCGTAAGGCCATAACTCTCAAACCATGAGGAGTTATGTGACATTCCACATACCTCCAAAAATGGCATGACATGTAATATCCATCTAGAATAGTCTTTCCTTCAAATATATCAAAACTCATACCATTATCAATCAAACAAAATTGGGTCCATTACCCAAACCTTTGTTCTATCGTAATTCGATACCAGGCTTTCTCCAAGGGTTGACATCAATCTACAATATCACTCTACAATAGTTGACATCAATGAAAACCAAAAATCCATACCAACTATCCATCAACCTAAGCTAGTTGTCTGACACTTTACATAGTGATTTAGAGGATGTCTTCTCGTGAAAACATCCTCCTTTAATTTGATCATTCTTTTTTTTGTATTTTCTCTTATAAGTGGGTTTGATACAAGATATGTGTTGGTATAGACCAACTAGGTAACAAAGGGGAAATGACTTAACTACTGAAGAAGGATGAGCTTAGGATAAACCTCATACTCAAGCATGAAGACAATGATTCTTACACCTACAACAAGCCTAGTACTAATACATTAAACTGATGGTGTTCCAATTATTGACTAAGATACAATTATTAGAAGAAGACATACATGCAATAAACGATGGCAAGAAAAATAGTTTCCTTATATATAATTGTTAATCACACATTAACACAACAATTTACTATCCATCATTAGAGACAAGAACTATAAAACATTGAATCAGATAACTTATCAACAGATTCAGAGGCTCTTACTTGCTACAACATCCATTCATGATATGAAGTCATAAACAATTATTCCTTAGATCCAATCACACACGCTTTTTGATGAAAAACACAAACTCGTCTCTGGTCCTAAACAAGACTTCTCAATTAAGGTAGCTTCAAAATATTTATTTACAAATCCAAAAAATGAGGGACTTTGAAAAAACCATCGACCCTTTCTAACATTTTGATCCTCTTATTTATAACATATTATTAACTAAAACTAACTATCAAAAGCGCAAGCTAAGTAAAAAAAACATCACCACATGGCACTTTCATGTCTCACTCTTCTAAGATTCATCAAATGGTTTCACTTGAGTGGATGACTCTTCTCATACTCCGACCATTTGACGAAGATTTCTTCACATGTGTTGGCATACGGGAATCTATGTTGGTCTATCTGGACCAAAAGGATCTCCTTTATCTCTACTGCTCGTGCCCAATACTTAACTATTTTATCACTTAACTATTGTAACACTCTCCAAGCCTTTATCGCGTGGTCCATGAACTATTTTACTTGACCTGGAACCATGTTGGCCACCTTTTCTATCTCTGTAGCCCACGATGATTCTTGTTTGGCATGTAGTTTCGCTATGTCATGCAAGTCAACAAAGTCATCGAGTGTGCCGAATTTTGGAAGGTCGATGTCTCTCATCGCCTGATTGATCTTGGTCCACCCCTTTCGCACTTGATGCATTTCTCTTGGATTTCCTGATGAGGTTCTTAGGCCATTCTCACCTAGTATTTGACTGACTTCTTTATGCGATCGATGTTGCTATCCCTTAGTACCTGAATGTCGTGCTCTTCATGATCTCATCCCTATTGAAGCACGTTGATGTAATCGATCCTTTCCACCACTTGGTTTGATTTCTCATACCATATTTCCATATCCTTTCACGTCATCAGCACCATATGTCTTCTTGGAAATCGGCTATCCATATAGTGAAAAGGTGTCTCTCATTCATGAATTTACTGTAGGCATCCTAGAATTTGCTTCTCAAGAACACCATGGCCTAGGTGGAGTTTTGACAATATTTCTCCAAATGGCATAGATAATACAACTCCTTTAGTGTAGCAACTAACTCCTATTCATCCTCCCTCACTCTATCTAGGGTCGTATCTGTTATTTCCATACCTACGTCGATAATCTCGGATGTCTTGGCATGCTCTGTGCTAATCAGTTTTTCCTCTATGGTGATTAGGATGGATTTGTTCAGAGTAAGCCTCCCCTTCTTGGTGTTTCTCTTCATGATGGATTTCCTATTTTGGTTGTAGGATATGGCTTGTACATCAGTGAAATCATCCATCGGTTCGAGGATTTGATGCTCTCCCCAAGTAAGTGTGTTTCCTAGACTCTTGACAGAGTAAATTTGTTCAAGGATGGGTTCTTGAACCGCTTATGTATGTCCTTAAAGTTTGGCCTCTGGTTGTTTCTCATCAGGAGATAAAGTATTGGCCAATTTTGATGAATCAAGGGAAGGCTCAGTACTTACTTGATAATCGATTGTTGATATGTTGATTTCCTATTGTGGAATCTCTTCTTCTTATTCACCTGACCTTATCTCATCATTCAGTATATCCACTTGGGACCCTGGTGCATTGAGTAGCTCAATGTATAAGACACTTTCTACCTCCTAGTCACTCTATGGGAGGATTTAACTTGATCATCGAGAGTTTGGGAAGATGATTTCTCGAGTTCCTTTTCATCTTTAATGTTTACCAGAGTCACCAAGGAAACCTCGAACTCTCCTCATCATCATAGATCATTATTAAGTTGTGTAAGGGGTTTTGTGAACTTTCTTTCCCTGATGTCCTTGCTATATCGAGCTGGGCCAAAATGCCCCCAAGTGATCCGACCTATGGCATTGAAACTTCAGGGTTATCCAACCCTGTGGTTTCTCCAATTTGTATCAGCTCTTGGTTGCTTGGTCCTTTCCTTATTATCTCTATGAGGTCTGGGTAATTCTACAGTATATCAATTACTCTATGTGCATGTTCCATTAGGATAAATCCCCTTGCATGTGCCTCTAGTGAAAATAAAATCCCCTATTCTACACCTTTGTTTCCTCTGCTGCTCTGATTTCTTCCATGCTCTAAGGGCCACTTGAGCCGACTGATCTATCATTGTCACCTTTTAATCCATGCTCATGGCCTTAAACCTGGTCACTTTTGGGTCAACCATCCTTTTCACCACCTCATCCCAGTCCTAGGAGTTCTTTGTGAATACCTCATCTTCAAACTTATCGTGAGAATACGGCTAACAGGATGACACCTGTGAAGCATGTTGCAGGACCAGACCCTTTGGATCATGCTTGCAGAATCGACCCATCGGGAATCTGAATTCAAGTTGGCTCAACCCTTCTTGTTTGTCATGAGTGGTAACCCTTACCAAATACAACCCTACATGGAAACTGTAGGGTACGAAAGTTTGTTTCTTCTCTTTGACCAGGGTGGCATTGTAGCCTTGCAAGATGGTACGATAACATATTTCTCTCATGAAAAGTCAACCTGGGACATGAGATCGTAGGAGATGTGGTGCTCCAATGGTCGTGAACACCTTGATGTAGGTGGCACGCTGGTACAAATACCAATGGCCTACCTTGGATATCATTTTATTGGTTCCTGCCTATTGTTCCTGAGTTTATACTTTAAGGCTTTAAAGTATACTGTTAAGGTATCTGAAAAAATAGAGGGATCTAAGAATAGAAAAAATATTGATAAAAAGGTAAAGGATAAGAATGAAATTCAACACACAGGACCTTTATTAATCTCTAAATTTGTGTTGTAGCGAGTGTAATGATACCATCGATGAAAAATAAATTCTTTAATTTGAAAGATATGCTTAGACATACAAACTCACATCAAAAATATTTTCATTTACCCGTTATTAATACTGTCATATATCGATGATTTGGAAAATAAAAACCCGAAAGTCACTGCCTTCCTTAATTCCTGAAAAGAAAAAAGCACGTTAGTCATCATTAATCGTGTTTTAAAAATAGTTTAATCTTTTAATCTTATGGTTTGTTTAAAGAAAACACGATTTCTCATTTCATAATTTCGTGGATCCTGCCGTCAGGGGATATGTCACAAGTAAACCCCAGATCACGAAATTGTGATGGGATTAGCGAGGCGCTAATCATTCATATTAAGAAACTTTAATTAATCATGATTAGTGGACAATGACTTTTTAATTTTTTACTTTTTGGAAAATCAAGGACCGGGAGTTCGAAGGAGAAGAGTTTGAAAATGTTTTAGTAGAGAGAACACTAAATCGCGAAATAATAAGGGAGAGATAATTGTGTTTAGGGATTTGATTAATTATGAATTAAAGAGTGCTTTGTGGTAAACAATAGAAAAAGTAACGTTCATTTCTTCCCCCTTTTTACTTTATATTTCTTAATATTTTGAAATGGCCTTGGGATTTTGGCACTGGGAAAAAGGGATAGTTGAAGATCACACCTCGAGAAGAACCGAATTTCAGAACCGAAAAGGAACAAGTGGTTTTGACTCCTTTCTATTTTGGACTAAGGGCGGCTCCATGGCTCAGGAAAAGATGAAGCTTCATTTTTTAAGGGTGGAAAAATTTAATCTTCATGTCAACATTAGGCTTCATCTAGGGATCTCATCTCCTTGTGGGACGAGAAGAACATGTAGACCAAGTTCCTTCATTGAGTAATGGAGTCAAAGATTTGGCTCTGTAAGAAAAATAAGGAGAAAAAACTGAACAAGATTAGGGTCTCGACATCAACCTTGAAAACTCTACAAAAACAAAAATTCAAACTATCCCGAGCTAGGTTTTCAATAGATTTCTTATCCTAAATATGACCTCAAAACTATGTAAGATAATCAAAACCCAATTAATCAATCTTATCAGGATTTTCGTGATTCTGTTTGCATCAAGGCAAGTATTTATGTTTTGTTTGATAAGGAGATATTAGAAACCTATGATAGAATCCAGTTGAAAAGAAGAGAAACTACCAGAGTATATTTTAACTCATGTATAACAGATTTTATCAGATATGAGGATATTGCTTCACTACCAATGAGCCTGTTCAGTACCTCGGTGAAGTTATTCGACTTCCCACATTCAATTTCCTTTCACCACTTCATTTTCCCCAAGAATTTAAATGATGAGACGAGGGCAATCAATAAGTATGAATTTCCTTTCTTTATCTCTTTGAACTATATGGGGGCAATCAACATTGAATTTTGTTTCACCATCTGTCCATACATTTTTTATTTTTTTTATAGATCTGAAGTGGGGGAAATCAAGGAGTATGCAATACATTCGGGAAGATATCTGTTTGAAAAAATATCAAAGTCTCTAAACTCATTTAAATTACTCTGGGTTAATCTTCTCACATGCCTTCAAAAATCAAGGATTTCAGAGGACTTCTTAACAAAAACGTTTTGACCTTTAGTCTAGGGAACTTCCTTGAGAAAAACCAATCAGTTATTCCTATTAGGATAACTAGTAAGGTTAGTATTAAACTAGACATATTTACGATCCAACCAAAGTCAAAAAATGAAAGACACAACCTGCTCTCTTTCTTGAAAATATGTTCGAGAGTTTCCAATGACCGAAGAGAGACCCCGCCGTTATTAGGAAATTTCATTGATTAGATGTCTATGATCAGGCAAGAAAAGGCTTTACTGTGGCCAAGGAGGAAGGTAAAGGGGATTTAGGCAAGCTGTTGTACAAATGGTTGTTCTTACATTTTTTTAATTTTTTTAAAACAACGATGATTTATTTATTATACTTTTCAGAGTTTTTATCCGGAATTGTTTTTTAAAAGTGGGATTTCATACCTTTACGAGCTCTTATATTTCCATTCCAAAGTTTATTCATTCATTACCTTTTTCATTGTGAGAGGATTGACATGAGTACCTGTGAATTTTGGGACTTTCAGTACCTCAAGTTTGTTGTCTCGCGATAAACTTTTCCTGTGAATAACATAACATTACAGTCCTTAGGAAATGACATGAAAGAAGCTTTTGTTTATTTTATTTTATATGCATGTTTTAATATATATATATATATATTATTTACAAAAATCATGAAAAAAAAACGGTATATACAATGATAATTTAGAAACACATTATTGCATGAAGTGTTTGAGATGCTGCCCATTTACAGGGGCATTAAGAATGTCTCCATCCAGGGTTTCTAATAACCAAGCATTTTTTCCTTTCAAGGCCGAAATTTTGTATGGACCGGACCAGATTGGATCAAATTTGCCATGTTTTCCAGTGTCTTCCTTTCTAGCTTCCCATTTTAAGACCAAGTCACTAGGGATAAATTCTCTGTCTTTCGCTTTTTGATCGAATAAGGATTTCATTTTTTCCTGATACCTTTGCAAACTTTCATTTACTTCGGACCTATTTTGCTGGACTTCGATCAACTAGTTTATTCTCCTGGTAACGTCATTGGGCTCTTCATTGGAATCTTGCCAAAGTTTCATTACTGGCAGAGCAAGATTTATTGGCAAAATGACATTAGTGCCATATACCATCTGGAAAGGGGAAATCCTGATTGATCTTTTGGTACTTATTTTGTTGGCCCATAAAGAATATTTTAAATGGGTATGCCATTCTTTTTTGTTTTCAGTCAAAACTTTTTTTATCACGGTAATCAGGATTTTGTTGGATGATTCAGCGAGACCATTTCCTTGTGGGTAGCAGGCTATGGAGTGCCCTAGTATGATGTTATATTTTTGATTTTTTTTTATCATGTCCATCGATTTAAATTCCTGCACATTGTCAGTGACTATTTTTCGAGGGAAACCAAATCTGGATAAGATATTGTCTTCCAAGAAATCGATTACTACTGAGTCAGTTGCATTCCTTGTGGGGATAATTTCTACTCACGTAGTGAAATAATTAGTAGCAGTTAGGATCCATTTGTGTTGGTCACTGGAGTGTGGATGAATTTCTCCGATGAAATCAAGTCCCCATTGCTGAAATGGGGCTTCAGTTTTAACTGGAATCAGGGGTAAGGATGGGACTCTCTATTTGCCTATGAACAAGTGGAATGGGACGCAATTTTGAACTTTAGTGTTCACTTCTATGAACAATTTGGGCCAGTAGTATCCGACTCTTAAGATTTTATACGTTGTTGCTCACCAAGAATGATGTCCTCCACATACTTTGACATGGAATTCATCTATAACCCCTTCTGTTTCAGTCTCAACTAAGCACCTCAATAGAAAACCCAAGGGATCTTTCCAAAACAACTTAGCATCTATGATACAGTATTTTACTGCATGTAATTTTAGTTTCCTAGTTTTTGATGGGGTTAACTCACTAGGGCATTGAAGCGTGAGTAGGTAATGGAGAATGTCGCGATACCAGGCTGAAGCCGAAAACTTATCTTGGATTTCGGTTGTAGGTACAGTGATATCAATCTTGTCTATTTACAGGAATCCCTTATCGTCTTGCAGTTGATTTATCCCAAGTGCTTTTAAATTTGATTCAACAAGCAATTTGGCTAAGCCTTGACCTTTGATAATTTTAGTTGGCTTGACTTCTAAATCAAACTCCTGGATCTTGGCTAACCACCTACCTCTTCTTCCATCACTATCTGGTTCTACTAGGATGTCTTTAACAAAGATAGAGGGTACATAGGCTATGATCTTTGAATGTAACACATAAGTTCTGAAATCCTTCATAGCTTTCACCATTGCATAGGCATGTTTCTTGATTATATCATATTTCAACTCAGCATCTTTGAGGATTTTGCTAAAAAATGCAATAGGTTGCTCAAAAATTTCTTCATTCTTTTCTAACAAGACAGCTGCAATGGTATGTTCTGAGGCAAAAGAAGAAATAAAAAACTCTTTCGTGTAATCTGGACTTGCCAAGACCAGTGCTTCACTTATTACTTTCTTGATGTGTTGAAATGACGCTTTGGCTTCGCTATTCCATCTCACCTCGTTGTCCTTTTTGAGTATATCTGTTATCAATTTCACAATCTCAATGAAGTTAGGAATGAATCTCCTCAAAAATTCATTTTTCCTAAAAAAGACTGCATTTATTTTACATTTCTAAGAAAATTTATAGTGTCTATTGCTTCAACCCTTTTTGGATCGATTTTGATTCCCTCTTTAGACACAATATGGCCCAAGAGATTACCTTCTTACATCGTGAAATGAGATTTCTTGGGGTTGAGTGACAAACCAAATTTCTGGCATTTCTCAAAGGTTTGCCTAAGGTGTGTTAGATGTTCAGCATCAAATTTGGAGAACACGGTCAGGTCGTCAAGGTAGATAACAACAAATTTATCCCTTTCACCCACGAAGGCGATATCCATGGTCCACTGGAAATTAGCCCCTGCATTCATCAAACCAAAGGGAATTTTATCGTACATAAAAGTACCTGATAGGGTAGTGAAAGCAGTCTTTTCTTTATCATCTTGATGCACTACGATATGATTGTAACCTGAAAAACCATCAATCATAGACATTCGGTTAACTCCAACTACTTTTTCTAAAACGTGATCCATCTTAGGCAATGGGTAATTGTCTTTGAGTGATGATCAATTCGGGTTTTTGAAATCGACGCACAGTCTGATCTCACTATTTTTCTTTCTTATTGGGACCAAGTTGGCTACCCACTCAGAGTATCTCATTTGAACTATGATTTAAGCATCCAGGAGTTTTTTTATTTATTTTTCTATCACCGGTTAAAGGATAGGGTTATTCTTCCTGAGTTTCTATCTAAAAGGTTTGACACCTGGTTTTAGTGGGATTTTATGTTCCATGATGGTTGTATCATAAGTTCTCAACTCATCATAAGACCAGGCAAAAACATCTTTTTATTTTCTAAGCAACTTAGCATATTTACTCTTGATTTTGGGAGACAGGTACCTAAACACTTTCACTAGTATGGGACTCTCATCAAAACCTATATTGAAATCTTCGACTTCCTCTAGCTGAGGCCGTAAGGTAGTCTTCAAAGGGATGTCATCATGACTAAAAATCCTTTCTAAGGGAATCAGGCCGTTGGGTATCGGATTATTTTTTAAAACCAACATCCGGTGATTTGCGATTTTATCTTGGAACTCTTGAAGGTCCTCCCCTTCTTGCATGATCCAAATAGGATCATTTTGGTTCTTTTGGTCAGCATGGGTTTCGGTGAACTCGTCTATCGTTTCTAGAAATTTTTGGAGTTGGTCATCATCCTCAAAGACTTGCCAGTGTTATATTTTATTGGGTATGGAAGGTCTATGTCTCATTTGTATATGATATTTAATTTTGAAAGCAATGGGAGGTGCAAAAGTCAAAGATGCTTTGGCTAAAGCATCTGCCTGCTCATTTTCGATTCTTGGGACGAAATGAGCATTAATAGAGGAGAAAAAAATTCTGATTAGGTCCCAAACACAATTTTGATATGAACTTAACCTAGGATGTTTGACCTGATACTAGCGATTAACCTGTTTCACAATCAACTCTGCGTCACCAAAAACTTCCAAGTTTTTAATTTTCATTTTCATAGCGGCCTCTAACCCTAACACTAGAGCTTCGTACTCACATACATTATTAGTATGGTATATGTTCCATTGAAGACTATAAGAGAAAGGGATAACAAATTGGTTATCAGGTGCCACAAAAATTACTCCAGCCCCAACTTCAAGACAAGATGAGGCACCGTCAAAAAACATTTTCCAAACACTAGTGTTATACACATCTTGTTCTATTTGTTCTTTTTCTTTTTTCTTTTCTGTACAATTTTATTCTATACACGCATCCACATCATCATCTATAGACAATATACAATTACCTAAATCCTGATAAGAAATATATATAGGATAATTGTTTAGGCTGAGAGGATCACTGATTGTAAATGCCAACATGGTTTCCCTGTACAGCTGCGTGAACTGCCCCCCAAAAATTGGAATTGTTGGGCACGTCATATCAAGTTGAAGGGAACCTCCAAGTTTTGCACCCCAAGATCGAGACAAGAGCATGCCATATTTTGGGGGTATATCTGCGACAACTACATCCATTAAAACACTTTTTGAAGGTACTTGTGCAAGGTTTACAACTAATTCCTTTATCATACCTATACACTTGACTTTTATCGAATCAAAAGAATATAAATCTCCATAAGGCCTAGTGATTTCAAGGCCGAGTCTATCCATGATTTCTTTAGGCATCACATTGTGAGATGCCCTAGAATCTACCATGCAGTTATGGAGTAGATGGTCAAGAACAATCAAATTAATGTAGAAAGGGGCAACAATATATTTGGCACCTTTGAAGTGTGGTCCAAAAATTATGTTAGGTTTTTCATCCTCTAAGTTTATAACATCGGCCTGACTTTCATTTTCAGAAAACTTAATCATTTTAGCAATTTGTTTTCGGTATATCAGGTTTTTAGCCAGTTCTACAAGAGGAATAGGAATTTTGATCTAATTGATTTCATTTTCAAGGTTGAAACTTCCAACGGTTTTGTCGATTTCCATTTTTTGAACCTCCGACCCTTTCTTTTCAATTTTCCTTAGCTAAGGGGCCTTTGTTTCAGTAACAGGGGTATCTATTTTTTGCATGATCAAGGGCGGTGTTTCTGCTGTCTTTGTTTTAATAAACTGGATGTTAGCGGTCTTAGTCCCTTCAGTCTGTTTCTTAGTGCTTTTTGAAACTGGTTCATCAATTTCAGACCTCGAAAGTATTTTTTTAACTGGAACGGTTGCGGAAACCCTATTTCTAGGTCTCAGGTTGTATTTCTGGTGAAGTTCATCAATTATCCCATCTGTTATTCCCTAATAGGTCAAATCTTCTGAAACACTGTCGTTATTTCTACTCTCGATCCCATACTCTGTAGTCAAATACTTTTCATAATCGTGTTTTGTTATGTAAGGTTGTAGGCAGTCATCGCCAAGATTGTTCATTTCCTCTTCTAACTCCCCAAAATCCTCCAAGTCTTGTCCTCCTACAAGGTTTTCACTTTTAAAAGGAGTTTGGATCTTTTGTTCTTGATTATTAATTTGTTTTTGGTGGTTTTGAGGGTTAGGGTTCTTTCTAAACTCCTTTCTAGGGTAATGTTCATTCTTAGCTTGTTCTAGTTCCATTCTCGATATTTTGTTTGACCGTTCTTTGATGATTCTATCCATATCGCCCATTTTGTCTTCTGAAGATCTTCCTGATCTAGAGGGTGCTCCTTTCTCCCTGTATCTCTTGATTTCTTTGTTTCCCATATCGAATTTATCTTTCATCTTTCTTGATGCCATCATATTAGATTCGATTTTGAGGGAATCATCTTGCATCTTGGTAAGATCTACTGATATTCTCTCCCTTAATAACAGGGCGAAGTCAAGGTCAAAAGCTCCAGCGAAAGTCACTTTTGTAGTAGGTTGTGATGGCTTGACCTCGGTTGGGATCTTATTTTACAATTTGTTAAACCGTTGTGTAAACTCGAGGGCCGATTCAGAGTTTTTCTTTTGAAGAGCTCGAAATTTGGTCAGATAATAAATATGGTCTTTCCATTCACCCCATTGTCTAATAAAAGTGTTTTCAAGTTCATCATATGACAGTATAGATCCGACGGCTAGGCCTCGAAACCAGGTTCTTACTTTCCCTTCAAAAGTTTGAACGAAGAGTCTGGAGTAAACATCTTCATGTTCTAATCCAATAATTTCAACGAATTGATCGAAAACATTTATGTGTTTGGTTGTTGTCAAGTCACCTTCTCTCGTGAACTTAGGGAGGTTTTTCATGTAATTTTCTAGTAAATCATGGAGAGGGACCAGTAGAACTTAAGGGGCGTATCTTGTAGAAACTTTTTCAAATATCCTAAGAGGCAGTGCTTGGCCGCCCGCTCCTCGTCCATGACCACCCACGACAACACCTCCAGCCCCACCTCCTCCGGCCACAGCCATTGTGGAGTTAACGGTTAAATTCTAGGGGTTGTAAGGATGGCCTTCAAGAAACTGATTATCAAAGTGGAATAAACTTGAGAAAGAAGAGCTTGGGGAATGTGCACTGGCTCCTTCAGAACCATGGGGTGAGAATACAGGAGAATCAATAGAAGTTGAGTCAAGATATATAGGATAATTGTTTGAGTTTTGAGATGTAGGAAAATGAACTTCGAGAAGGGAGGGAGAATGAGTCACCACAGGAAGTGAGGAAACTCTTCGTTTTCTATCAGTGTGGGAAAAGGATGAGAAATCCTTGGTCTCAAAGGACGGATGAACCAGATCTGATTCAGGGGGTGTGACTTTATCAACGGGGTATTTCCCATAAAGGGGTGGAATACTTGATTCACCGCGTTGATCCTCTGAGTCAGACTATGTAAACTTAGGTCAGATATTTTTTATTTGTGGAAGAGACAGTTTGGTGGAAGTATCTTCTTGATTTTAGAATTTTTTTAGGGTCCGAAAAAGGTGAAATCTTCTTGTTGTCTAGATTCTTTCTGGTGTTTTTCTGGTTAAGAGCCAGCTTAAACAATGTGGAGTCGCCAAGTGAAAGATAAAGGTATCCTTAGGAGGTTTTCAAACTTTGTTCACTATCAAAGAAAGAAAGCGTCAATGTCATTCTCCCTAGGGAAAAAACTTTGTTTCTCTGTTCCTTGGCAATGGTGCCAAAAAGATGTTGTTCTTGAGTTTATACTTTAAGGCTTTAAAGTACAGTGTCAAAGCATCTAAAAAAACAGAGGGAGATAAGAATAGAAAAAAGACTGATAAAAAGGTAAAGGCTAAGAATGAACTTTGACACAGAGGACCTTTGTTAATCTCTAAATTTGTGTTGTAGCAAGTGTACTGATACCATCGATGAAAAATAAATGCTTAATTTGAAAGATATGATTAGAGATACAAACTCATGTAAAAAATATTTGCATTTACCCGTTATTAATATTGTCGTATATCGGCTATTTCGAAACTGAAAACCCGAAAGTCACTTCCTTCCTTAATTCCCAAAAAGAAAAAAGTAGGTTAGTCATCATTAATTGTGTTTTGAAAATAGTTTAATCTTTTAATCTTAGGGTTTTTTTAAAGAAAACATGATTTCGCATTTCGAAACTTCGAGGATCCTGTCGTCACGAGATATGCAACAGGTAAACCTCGGATCGTGAAATTGCGATGGGATTAGTGAGGCACTAATCATTCGTATTAAAAAAAATTAATTAATCATGATTAGTGGACAATTACTTTTTAATTTTTTACTTTTCGTAAAATTGAGGATCAGGGGTTCAAAGAAGAGTTTGAAAACGCTTTAGTAGAGAGAACACTAAATCACAAAATACTAAGGGAGAGATAATTGTGTTTAGGGATTTGATTAATTATGAATTAAAGAGTGGTTTGTGGTAAACAACGAAAAACGCAACGTTCATTTCTTCCCCCTTTTTACTTTATATTTCCTAATATTTTGAAATGGCTTTAGGATTTCAGCATCGAGAAAAAGGGATAGTTGAAGATCACACCTAGAGAAGAACCAAATTTCGAAATGCGAAAAGGAATGGGTGGTTCTGAATACTTTCTATTTTGGACTAAGGGCGACTCCATGCCTCAATAAAAGATGAAGCTTCATTTTTTAAGGGTGGAAAAATTTAATCTTTGTGTCAACACTGTCGATAGCCTTGGGCATTCCTTCTTAAAAATAATAAAATAAATTCGGGTGATCAACTCAACGCAGATGAGGGAGTAATATTTCTTATACATGTTTTCCCATAGCACATTGAAGTAGATGTGGATCGAGAGCTCTGGAACATGCCATATCAGATTCATGCCGATGAATACGTTCCTAGCACACATGACATCGAGCAGGTATGAAGCCATGTAAAAAGTTGGTGCGTCCCCTTCCTTTGACGTTTGAGCCTGCTGCACACATGTTCTTACCTTCTTAGATATTACTACTCGCCAGTTGAAGTTGCACCCAACGATCACAACTGTGTATGCCAAAGGAATCCATGCTTCTGAAAACTTGCAACAATCTTTCTCTCTGTACAACTGGAAAATAAGATCCATCAAATATACATATCGCTCCCTTAAGTTAACTATCCCATACTAGCTAGTGCTCTGGTTGGTAAAATTCTTTTCTTCTCTCCACCATGAGGCCATCAACCAATTAGTGTCATGGTGTTTGTAGAACTTCACCATGAATTCAATGTTTAGCCTCTCTTCCGGGTCTCTGAGTTTGTAATATTTCTGAGCTTCTACCGAGAGGAAAAATATGACACACCCACCCTTGTCATCGTTGATTAAACATTTATGTGTGTCTGTGTGGTCGATGAGCCACTTCAGGACCTCTATGAAAGGGAAAATGGCGGTTCTTCTTTCCACCATATGTATATATGACCGTCAAATGTTAGGAAATACCTGGTTGTCTAACACTCTTATGTCCATATCACTAAGTGGGACATATTTTGGGTATTATTCTTGGCTAATCCTGTTAAAGAGATCCTGCCACTGTGGGAGCACCATATTGGACCCAGTGCTTGCCTCTGTATTGCCAAAGGCCAAAGGATTGATGAAAACTTTCTTTGTTGCTATCTTTATGATAGGCTCTGGCCTAGGGATGTACTCCAATTTCCTCGAGGTTCTTGGAGACGAACATTTGTCTGTCTCTTGTTATTTTAGCTTTGGTTCTCTCGGAAAGCATCTAGTGGTTGGATTTATCAATGACATTGTCCCTACAAAGCTTGCTGAAACCTAGTTATTTTGATAATCATGAGGTCGATACAACCTTCGAGTTGCTCTTATTTCTCCTTTGGATGCTCTGGAGTTTTCTTACGTGCAGAATGAATTCATTCACAATGGTTCAAGATATTTTAAACAAGAAATATCTTACTGTGTCGCATCATCCATTCAATTTGATTTATGAGTGAATCTTCAATAAATCTATTATCGAATATCTAGAACTTAAATTCATCATGGGTTGATGGCGGAGGAACGGGTGGTGATGTGGTCTATCAGTGATTTCAAAATGCTTTTTTGATTAGTGCATGAGGTAGAAACTAATGTAGGATCGGGTATTAATTATCTCCTTAAATGCCCAAAATCCGATCATATCTAATGTTGAAAACGTCCTGTCGTATCGCTTATTCAGTCGGTGGATTGGGGACTGAGGTCATGCTATGAACATTTTTCGTTTATAATCTCCTGTAAAATATCTGATACCAATCTATCTTATCATACAGTGATGACACGACAAAGCTGCCTGGAGGTGTGACTAGGACCTAGGTAACCAAAAATGACTCGGGATAGAACTGGACCTTACAACCTTCTTACCTGGTAAAGACACATGGCATTGGAGACTAGTGACTTAATTCACTCATGTTAGTCAGATTCAGGAATTTCCTTAAGCTATTCATTGTAAAAGAAACCTTATCTTGCAAATGCCAAAAAAGTGCAAAGGATTAGCGATCGGTGATAATCCTACCAAAGTGCTCTCAGATCAACTCCCTTGAAAAAGTCTTGATGCCGAAAAACTGCATCGGGGATCAACGATCGAGGAAACATGTATCATGGTCAAAATGTTTATTATGATCCTTCTTGATGCAAGAGAATCTCCCACGTCAAGCAAGCCAGCGCAGAAGTGGAAGACAGCTGGAAGGCGTCCAGCACACATTTTGAAAAACACTTTGAAACTGTTGCGCGAACATTTATATGATAATTTAATGAAGCGCACTTTGTATATTATAACCGGACATTGAGCGGATAGCTCTCATCCTTTAGTAGATAGATGACATTTAATATAGTTAATGTAGGTAGATAGACATGAATTCATAGATTAGACAGTTTTAGAAGAAAAGAGGGAAAACGGATATAGACACCCTCATTGTGCATTGTAACATTATTCAGGGATAGTTGAAGAAGGAAGAGCATAGAAGAGAAGCAGAGAACTGTAGAAGAACACCCATGTATAGATCTTGAATTAATAGAAGAAGTTTATTCAAATCCATGGTTTTGTGTCTTTTCTATGTGTGTTGATGTTAAATGATGTTCTCATGAGTGGTTATTTTCCTGTTATGCATTTGCTTTATTGTTGTGTATGTGATTTCATGTTGAGTTGAAATCTGAGAGGAAGAAGGAATGAGTTTCAATTGTTTCTCTATCTGAGCCAGAGATTCCTGCAAGGAGTGCAGTCGAAGTCGATCACAAGGAGTGCGTTGACAGAAGGCTGAGGTAGTTTAACTTTTTCTTTCATTCACCCCAAAAAGGTGCAGTTGGGCATAGGAGTCGTGCAAGGAGTGCACAGGCCAAGTAAAGTTTAGGGTTGCGAACCTAAGCACCAGCTGATAGATTGTTGCTGCAGGAGTGCGCAGAGTTGAAGGAACTTCAATACTTAACGTGGTTGAAGGTTTGCTGCAAGGAGTGCATGCAAGAGATTCCTGAGGGACTTGAAGGTCGTGGGAAAAGCTTAGGAAGGATAGGCCTTCACATTCGTTGAAGGATAGTGCAGAGGATTCATGCCTTGAAGGTTAGAAAGAAGCGTCACAGGTTTGCACACAGGAGGAATGAGTTTATAAGAGGAGACACTTAGTCATTTCGCAGACCTCATTAGGAAGAACGAATGGACAAGATTCTCCGAGGAGATTTTGGGAATCACCGCGAGTTGTTGGATCTCGTGGAGGTGCAAGGGAGATACGGCAGAGTGGTTCAGAGGTTCAAATCTTAGGGGGGGCAGAGCCATTGATCCGAGCCACAGGGACCATTAGATCTACACGTAGGATCATGTATCGGGGTTTCGTGGGTCGAAGTCCCGTAAAAGTGCATCAGGAATCACGATATTGCGATACGTGATATTCTGACAGATCTTAACCATCCATCAGTTGGGACACATGTCACAAGGCCTAACGAAGTCAGGGTTCGGTGTATCGGGAGTCTTGAGGATAGGATACTCCAGCAATGTGGAATCACGAAACGCGATATTCCGATGGTGAAAGGATAGTGGGGCCACAGGAGTTGGTAGAGGACAGGTGGCACACCATATCGGAGTTTGGGGAAACTAAAGTCCCGAAACCTTTGGATTTAGGATTCACGATCTCGTGAAGTTCGAAAATCCCGATAGAAGTGATGAGAAGTGGAAAATTCCACTCGCACGTGTGTGTCGGAGTTTCGACATATCGGGCATTGGGAGTCGATAAGACGAGTTGTTTGGTATCGCGAATAGCGAAATCGTGATAGGGAAAATTCCGATATAGGTAAGAGAAGTTCAGCGTTGACTGGTCATTGGGTCGTGGGGATTTGAGAGCCCAGTGTTCGACCTTTGACATAGCGAAGTCGCGAAGTCCTATTCCCCGATAAGAAAAGAGAGGGAATCGCACGGAGAATTCTGTGGGTGCAAATTTCTCGATGGGGAAATAGAAGGATGTTTGAGTTCTTCGGGCCGAAGTAGGAGAGGATCCTGTGAGTGGATGCACCCTGAGGAGCATGCCTACATCAGAGTGGTATCAGAGCTAAGATAGAAAGACTCTTTTCTTTTTGTAGCAGAGAAGAAGGAAATTCACTATGCCGCTAAGAATAGATAGACAGTCACCCGATCCAGAGGATAGGGAGATGCCGCGACGAAGGGGTAGGCAGATGGCAGATCCATCTATAGAGAGACAAATGCATGATCTCCGAGCCAGACTCGAAGACATGGAGACAACACAAAGACGCATAGCCAGTGCAGGGGATTTGAGTGATTCCGACAATGAAGTTGAGGCTGAACATGAGGAATAAGTTGTAGCCGAGGATGCAACTAATGAATGCCTAATTAAAGCTATTGCAAGGATGGGTGCAAAAATGAAGATAGACATTTCAGTTTACGAGGGAAATTTGGATGCAGAAGAGCTTCTAGACTGGATTAGAGCTCTGGATACATACTTTGATTACGAAGATGTCGAAGAAGATAAGAAAGTCAGGCATGTTGTCATGAGATTGAAGGGACATGCAACATTATGGTGGGATGAGCTACAAGCAGATAAACGCTGCAAGGGAAAGAAAAAAATTAAAAGTTAGGATCAAATGATTGCAAAGATGAAGGCAAAGTTGATCCCCAGATATTATCAAATCACTATGCTCAGGAGGATGCAGAACCTGAGACAGAAGCTGATGACAGTAAAAGAATACATGGAGGAATTCTATCGACTTAACATCAGGGAAGGTCATCGGGAGAGCGATGATGAGAAAGTTGTCAGGTATATGAATGGCCTGAGATACGATATCCAGGACGAGATGAGCATGGTAACCATCCGAACGGTGGAGGATGCTTATCAAATGGCTTTGAAAGATGAAGAGAAGTTGAGCCATAAGCAAGGTCAGTGAGGCTGAGGCAGGAGTCAGCCCAAAGGAAAATCGGTTGCCCAAGATAAATACCAGAATCCCAAGGGTGACTGGAAAAATCCACAGACTAGAACTGAGAGAGGTGGAAGTTCACAATGAGGCTAGCATGCTGAACAAAGAGGAAAACATACAGAGTAGAGCAGAGGATACACTAATAATAACATGTTTCCTCGTACCAGAGGTAGAGGAAGAGGAAGAGGTGGAGTAATCACATGCTTCACGTGTGGAAAAAATGGGCACAAGTCATTTGAGTGTCCAGAGAAAAAGAAAGATGGAGGAGAGACTCACATCGCCAAAGCATAGAGGTGAGATGTTGAGGTGGAATATGCTAAAGGTGGAAGGTCGCTAATGATGCGTAAAGTTCTCTTAACACCCGAGAAGGAGGTGGAGGACTCAGCCCAAAGGACCAGACTTTTCAAAACTTCTTACAAAACCAAGGACAGGGTATGCAAGGTTATTGTATACAGCGGTAGCATAAATAATCTCGTTTCAACCGAGATGGTAGAGAAGCTAGAGTTGGAGATGACTGATCATCCAAGCCCATATAGAGTTTCGTGGCTACAGAAAGGACACCGGGTAACTGTTACTAAACAATGCTTGGTTGAATTCAAGATAGGTGGATATAATGATAAGATCTTATGTGATGTTATTCCCATGGATGTTTGTCATCTATTGTTGGGTAGACCATGGAAATATGACAGAAATGTGTTTCATGATGGGAGAATGAACACATACACCCTACAGAAAAATGGGACACACATGTTGCTTCCGATAAAGGATAAGGAGGTGAAGCCGGAAGTAAGCAACAAAGTATTTCTCATGAGTGGAAAGGAACTTATTACCAAGTTTAAGAAGAAGGAGGATCCACAATTCTTTGTGGTCAAGAAGCCGCGGATTGTTCTGACTAGTACAAGAGTGGAAGATTTACCGGATGAAGTTCAGGAACTGCTGGAAGAGTTCGCTGACATTATAGTGGACGAACTACCTCGTTCGTTGCCACCATTCAGGAGTGTGAGTCATCATATTGATCTCATACCAGGAGCCAGTTTTCCAAATAAAGCCGTGTACATATTGATGCCACATGAGAATGAGGAGGTTAAAAGACAAGTCCAGGAGTTGTTGGACAAAGGGTTAGTCAGGGAAAGCTTGAGTCCGTGTGTTGTTCTCATGGTACTCAGCCCAAAAAAGGACGGAGGCTGGCGGATGTGTACCGAATCAAGGACGATAAACAAGATAACCATCAGGTATAGGTTTCCATTGCCAAAGATGGACAATTTAATGGATTGCTTGAGCAGGGAAAAATGCTTTTCGAAGATTGATTTAAAAAGCGGATATCACCAGATTGGCATGAGGGAAGGCGATGAGTGGAAGACAACATTCAAAACCAACGAAGAGTTGTATGAATGGCTTGTTATGCTGTTTGGCTTAAGAAATGTGCCAAGTACCTTTATGAGGTTAATGAATGAAGTCCTGAGGGAGTTCATCGAGAAATTTGTCATCGTGTATCTGGATGACATATTGATTTTCAGTAAAACAACAACGGAGCATTTGAAGCATTTGGCTACAGTGATGTGGAGGTTACAGCAGGAGAAGATGTTGATAAATATGAAGAAATCCTCATTCATTAAGACAAAGATCATTTATCTGGGTTTTGTTATATCTATGAATGAATTAAAGATGGATCTAGATAAGGTGGAAGTAATTAAGAATTGGCCATCACCGAGAAATACTTTTGAGGTGAGAAGTTTTCATGGATTGACTAGTTTCTACCGAAATTTCATTAGAAATTTCAATGGGATTAGCGTAGCGATGATGGACACAGTGAAGAAAATACATAAATCTTTTCACTGGATTGAATAGGCAGAGAAAAGTTTCAATTTGTTGAAATGGAAGGTCACGGAACAACCGGTTTTGGTGTTGCCAGATTTCCAGAAGACATTTCAGGTAAAATGTGATGCAAGCGGGATTGCCATAGGAGCGGTCTTGAGTCAGGAGGACATACCGATTGCATATTTCAATGAGAAGTTGAATGAGGCAAAAGAAAAGTACTCCACGTATGATAAGGAATTCTATGCCATCATATAGGCATTGAAAAAATGGAGGCACTACTTGATTCCAAAGGAATTTGTTTTATATAGTGATAATCATGCCTTACAATTTGTGACTCAATAGGAGAAGTTGAATCAGAGGCATGTTAAGTGGGTTGAAAACATGCAGAATTTCACTTTTGTAATTAAGCATATTTCGGGTACTGCTAACAAAGTGTTTGATGATTTGAGCAGGAAATGTTTGCTGATGCAAGAATTCAGAGTCAAAACGCTGGGTTTTGATGATCTCAGGGACATGTATGCAAATGATCAGGATTTTGAAGAAGCATATGAAGCAGCTGAGAATCCAGTTCTCAGAGATAGAATCCCTTGGGCAGACTATATGATCCAAGAAGGATTATTGTTCAGAGGCAATCAATTGTGTATTCTGAATTGCTCCATGAGGGAGAATATGTTAAAGGAGAAACACAATGGAGGCTTGGCAGGACATTTTGGTCACGACAAGACATTTGCAAATCTAAGTGAGTCATACTTTTGGCCAGGGATGTGATCAGAGTTCAAGCAGTTTGTAGACCGATGAAGAATTTGCCAGCATTCAAAAGGAAGAAAGCAGAATGTAGGATTCTATCAACCATTACCCATACCCGAGAGGCCGTGGGATGAAATTAGCATGGATATCATACTGGGATTGCCAAGGACACAAAGAGGATTTGATTCAGTCTTTGTGGTAGTGGATAGGTTTTCCAATATGGCACATTTTATCCCATGCCAGAAAACCAGTGATGCGACTCACATCGTAAATTTGTTCTTCAAAGACGTCGTTCGACTTCACGGCTTACCCATAAGTATAGTTTCGGACAGAGATACAAAGTTCATAGGACATTTCTGGAGGAAACTGTGGAAAAATATGGGGACTAACTTGTTGTTTAGTTTATCGTATCATCCTTAGACGGATGGGAAGACAAAAGTGGTGAAAAAAAGTCTAGGAGACTTGTTGAGAATCTTGGTGATAGAGCACCACAGCCAGTGGGATAGTATATTACCATAGGCAGAGTTTGCATATAATGAATCAGTGAACAGGAGCATAGGCCAAAGTCCATTTCAGATTGTGTATGGCATGCAGCCGAGAGGATTTTTTGAATTAAGGGATTCGGAACAGATTGCGACTAGGAGCGTAAGTGCTGAAGAGTTCACAAAGGCGATGAAAGAACTTCACGGCCAGGCGAAGCAGCAACTGCTAGATTCAAATCGCAAATATAAGCGCAGAGCCGACCAGTGGAAGAGACAACTTCAGTTCGAGGTTAGTGAATTAGTTCTAGCACACTTGAGAAAAGACAGGTTCCTGAGGGGAACATACAATAAATTGAAAATGAAGAAAATCGGGCCATGTAAGGTCTTGAAGAAGTTGGGGGAGAATGCTTATGAGATTGAGTTACCGAATGGGAACGGAATATCTCCGATATTCAATGTCGTAGATTTATATCCATATAAAGCTGAGGAAGCAGGAACAAAAGGTGAGCAGCCAGGGGTTTAGTGGCAGAAGTAGATGTCGATCGCAAAGAAGTTGAAAATGGAGAACATATTAGACAAGAGATTAGGTAAGAAGACCAGGAGGAAAGAATACTATGAATATCTGGTCAAATGGAAGGGCCATCCAGTGGAATATGCCAACTGGGAGAATGAAGAAGAGATAGAGAATCATGGACATACCATGCAGGAGCTCATGGATAGGAGCCCATGAAAGTTCTCAAGCGAGGGAGTATGATGTAGGAGCATCTCCCACGTCAAGCGAGCCAGTGTAGAAGTAGAAGACAGCTGGAAGGCGTCCAACACAAATTTTGAAAAACACTTTGAAACTGTTGCGCGAACATTTATATGATAATTTAATGAAGCGCACTTTGTATATTATAACCAGACATTGAGTGGATAGCTCTCATCCTTTAGTATATAGACGACATTTAATATAGTTAATGCAAGTAGATAGACTTGAATTCATAGATTAGACAGTTTTAGAAGAAAAGAGGGAAAACGGATATAGACACCCTCATTGTGCATTGTAACATTATTCAGGCATAGTTGAAGCAGGAAGAGCATAGAAGAGAAGTAGAGAACTGTAGAAGAACACCCATGTATAGATCTTGAATTAATAGAAGAAGTTGATTCAAATCCATGGTTTTGTGTCTTTTCTCTGTGTGTTGATGTTAAATGATGTGCTCATGAGTGGTTGTTTTCTTGTTATGCATTTGCTTTATTGTTGTGTATGTGATTTCATGTTGAGTTGAAATTTGAGAGGAAGAACGAATGAGTTTCAATTGTTTCTCTATCTGAGCCAGAGATTCCTGCAAGGAGTGCAGTCGAAGTCATCCGCAAGGCGTGCGTTGATAGAAGGCTTAGGTAGTTTAACTTTTTCTCTCATTCACCCCAAAAAGGTGCAGTTGGGCATAGGAGTCGTGCAAGGAGTGCACAGGCCAAGTGAAGTTCAGGGTTGTGAACCTGGGCACCAGCTGATAGACTGTTGTTGCAGGAGTGCGTAGAGTTGAAGGAACTTCAATACTTAACGTGGTTGAAGGTTTGTCGCAAGGAGTACGTGCAAGAGATTCCTAAGGGACTTGAAGGTCGTGGGAAAAGCTCAGGAAGGATAGGCCTTCACATTCATTGAAGGACAGCGTAGAGGAGTCATGCCTTGAAGGTTAGCAAGAAGCATCGCATGTTTTCATGTAGGAGGAATGAGTTTATAAGAGGAGTCACTTAGTCATTTCACAGACCTCATCAGGAAGAAAGGACGGATGAGATTCTCTGAGGAGATTTCACAAATCACCACGAGTTGTTGGATCTCGTGGAGGTGCAAGGGAGATACAGAAGAGTGGTTCAAAGGTTAAAATCTCAGGAGGGGTAGAGCCATCGATCCAAGCCATAGGGACCATTAGATCTACACGTAGGATCATGTATCAGGGTTTCGTGGGTCGAAGTCCCATAAAAGTGCATCAGGAATCATGATATTGTGATACACGATATCCTGACAGATCTGAACCGTCCATCAGTTCAAAACTCGGGGTTCGGTGTATCGGGAGTCTTGAGGACAAGATACTCCAGTAGTGTGGAATCGCGAAACGCGATATTCCGACAGTAAAAGGATAGTGGGGCCACAGGAGTTGGTAGAGGACAGGTGGTGCACCGTATCAGAGTTCAGGGAAAGTAAAGTCTTGAAACCTTTGGATTTAGGATTCACGATCCCGCAAAGTTCGAAAATCCTGATAGAAGTGACGGGAAGTGTAAAATTCCACTCGCACGTGTGTGTCAGAGTTTCAGCGTATCGGGCATCGGGAGTCGATAAGATGAGTTGTTTGGTATCGTGAATAGCGAAATCATGATAGGGAAAATTTCGATACAAGAAAGAGAATGTTAGCGTTGACTGGTCATTAGGTTACGGGGATTCGAGAGCCCAGTGTTCGACCTTTGACATCGTGAAGTCACAAAGTCCGATTCCCCGATAAGCAAAGAGAGGGAATTGCATGAAGAATTCTGTGGGTGCAGATTTCCCGACGGGGAAATAGAAGGACATTTGAGTTCTTCAGGCCGAAGTAGGAGAGGATCATGTGAGCAGACGTGCCCCAAGGAGCACGCCTGCATCACTTCTGGGTTTTTCTGATCCCGATAATGTGTATCGGGCATCAGCTATTGACAATTTCTTTTAGACCTTCATTAACATCTATCCTCCTCGTATTTTACCGATGTCGAAGGGGATCGACCATCTCTCAAATATTTATGCAAAAAAACTTACGTAAACTAGAATTTCCTTCTGTCGATGTTGATGAAGATAGTTTCTCAGTGACTTTGTTTTTCCGAGTGGTTCCTCTTTCTTATTTGAATTATTTTCGATGTCGATAATGAGTGCATTGGGTGCAATGTTTGGCTTCCAATTCTTAATTCACTTGTTAAGTTCTTTTAGTCATGGGGTTTCATAAGTTCAATAAAAAATGAATAGGTGAATAGATTCATGAAAATAAGTAAAGACAAAACATTTCTCAAAATGAAATCGAATCAGATAGTGAAGAAGATCAATTAATACCCAAAGAGTAAAAAATGTGATAAATATTTTTAGGGTGTGTTGAGTGCTCAACAAATGGCGACTTACTGGGTGAAAGAAGAATCTATGTCCCTACCTCGGGCTTAGATGATGAAAAATATGGTTAAGAACTTAACTGGCTTTTTATCAGAGCCTCTTTTATTGTTGCATTTGAAATTCTTTGGTTAGTTCACTCGGGCCTGCCTATGGGGTTTCAACCTTTATTCCACCTTCATTTCCTGTAATCGCGACTCATGCCCCCTTTAAAAAGAGTCGATTAAATCATTCACTGGAACCATGACTTTTAGTTATCATCATTCACTTGCTACGGTGTTTCTCCACTACCAACGAGTGTCCATAGCCTTGACGAAGTCACCCCGATGTCATAGACCTTGCTCCACTGCCAGGGAGTGTCCATAGCCTCGATAGAGTGTTGGTGCAATTATATGCAGAATATATTACCAAACATAAATATTGACTAGGATTCGTAATCAATAGAGTTGATGAACTATATGTGATGATAATAGATAGGTTCCTATGTCTGTTTAGTATAGCTTAGATCAGAAAACCATCAAGAACAGAATACTTTGTTTTCACACTTCAAAGATAACACTCTTCACACAAAACCGAAATTATAAAGAAAAACTCATAAACAATCATATGATCTAAAGTTCTTTCATAGGTGATGGCCCTGTTCATCGATGGCTCGTGAAAGGAAAATATGAACTTTGATTATATATCCTAGAGAAACTAAACTAACAACAATTAACACTATGTTTTAGGATATCTAAATGCTTCACACAACCTCAAACTTAGAAGAGAAAACTGATAACAAAAATTCTCAAGAAAACAGTGAATCAAAAGTTTCTTTCTTAGGTGAAAATTCTATTCATTAGGGGCTCATGAAACAAATATATGAACTCAGATCTTGTTTCCTGTAGCAATTGAAAACAATAATCAATAATTCACTCTTATACAAAAAGCAATCATAACTCTATTCACTCCAATCAAACCTGTGTAGTATAGAAAATAATCAATATAATTGAGAGGCTTCGTTATGGAACAAGAAGGTAAAAGATTAAGTCCTATTGTTCCTATACCCACTAAGAATACTACTATCTAAAACTCATAATAAAAATATTTGTTTGTTAATAAATCCCACACATCAGATTCTTATATGTTACCCTACATAAATAAAAGGGAAACTAACTGCTCACACTGATTCAAAAGCAAGCTATTGTGTGTTTGATCTTTAAAATGCATCTGAAATCATTGAAAAAACACAACTGTTAAATTTTCATGCTCACACAATCACACAAAGCATGTACAAGGAGGTTTAACTTAGTTGGGATGGTGGGACCTTGCCGAACCAAAAAGGTACCTCTAAAATGATAATAGACTAAAATGTTCTAATCATACCCAGAAATTGCACAACATATCATTTGTATTCCTTCATCTTGTCAATTGAATCAGCAGATCAACATCTCGTGCATCAAAACAATATGAATCATCTGGTTCTTACGAATTTCTTCATTACATTCATACGTATGTATCATATATCCTATACAACATCCCTTATAAAGAAGGTGAGTCGTTACTATCAAGAGCTAAGGATAATTATCAAATAGTTTTTAAAATATTACAATTGGCAATTCATATCGAATCTTTAGGGATGGACTTCATCCTCATGACATGAAGTGCATGAGTGATTAAGTCTATCGTGGTCTCAAAACTATTTTGGAGACTTCGATCCAACTGAGTTCTTGGAATCTCCATCAACATACTCGTTCAACAAGCAATTTCTGGAAATAGGGATTTGGTACCGGAATACACACAGTCGCGAATATGAGTATCGGATTAGGCGCAAAGGGAGGTACCAGAATGGTGCAGTGTTTTGGTACCATAATACCATAGGCTAGTACCAAAATAGCACAGGGTGTGTTGGTACCGGTATAGCACACCCTGGTACTGGAATAGCACAGGGGGGCACCGGAATAGCGTAGACTGGTACCAGAATAGTGCAAGATAGGTGTTAGTACCAGATCAATGATGTACGAGTATGTTGGTACAAGATCAATGTTGTATGATTTTGTTGGTACCGGATCAATGCTGCTTAAGATTCAAATGATTAGGATCCTATAAAATCAAACATTTAATCGTTTTAACTCAAGAAAATTAAACAAACCATGCTTTAATCATAAGTTACCTCTTATGCACATGAACAAGGTTATCAAGTGTATTTATGGAGGAAACAACCAATTATATACTCATAGCATAGGTAGAATAGGCTCAAATAGAGGGTAATATATGGTAATAAAGGTTTCAAAATGGAGACTCAACATTCCCCCATTCTTAAGTCATTACATGTCCTCATGCAATGATGATCTTCAAAATTTCAAAATCGATGATTCCCCGAAGTTCCACCTTTCTTCAGTGCCTTAATTTCTCTTTTAAGTAACCTGCTATACAATATAAACTTCCTGGCATATGTTTCACACTTCTTACCCATCACAAATTATTTATGACAGAAAAGTGGAGTCATGAGTAATAGATTAGATCTGTTAGTGATTTGACGTTAAGTCTTATCCAATATGTTGTGCATCATAGTTAGGAAAAAGGGTTTACTGTGACTCTAATATGATTATAGGATAGTGGCCAAGAGTTTTCATAATGACTTTGACTAATAGGCCCCCCCTGGCTAGATTACCTTTAAAATAAAAGTGATATAAGCATAGTTTAGATCTCATTTGAAGAGAGGAACACATAAAAGAATACATCCCAAGATGATTAACTCGTTTCCTATCCAAGTTTTTAGAGATGAAGCTCTTCTTGATTAGGTAAGGTGAATTACATATACTAAGGGTCCCACTTCTTATGAAAACCTATTTATTTTAAAGATAGAACTCTAAAGTGAATACTTGAAGGTTCTTAAGAACATCATCCGAGAGATATAAAGGTCATCTCCTAACCTTGATTTTATAAGTTTTTAGAATGAGACCCAAGGGTTTTTGTTCAGTTTTAAGTGTGCCACTTTATGTTTTTCAACTCCCTTTACTCGGCATAGCCCCGCTGCTAACAGGCATGTTCAGTACCCCGATGGGTTTACCTTAGTACCATACAAGCATGGCCCTCCTGCCAGCATGCCTATTCAATACCTTGGTGGGTATTGAATCAAATGATTAGGATCCTATAAAATCAAACATTTAATCATTTTAACTCAATAAAATTAAACAAACCATGCTTTAATCATAAGGTACCACTTATGGACATGAACAAGGTTATCAAATGTATTTATGGATGAAACCGTCAAGTATATACTCATAACACAGGTAGAATAGGATCAAATAGAGGGTAATATACGGTAATAAAGGTGTCAAAACTGAGACTCAACACAAATTTATCTACATACCCTCTCCTACTGTGCACTCATTTGATATAATTGATTTTATTTTGGCAAAATGACCTGAGCGATTGGGAGAGGAGGACATCTGTTATTTTCAAAATGAGATGGTTAAGGTGAATTTTTTTCTATCTCTGTCTTGAGGTATATGTAGTCCTTTCCATCTTACCACCTTTCCCTTGTGGTTTTATGAGACCACCAGATAGACACTTCATCACTTTAAAACAACTGCAGGTCTCTGAACGCTTCTTGTTTGGTTGTAAGCGATGAGTCAGGAACATAGTTCGTCATATAGCATGAATTGAGGTCAACCAATGTCTTAATAAAAGAAATATTCAAAAGAGAAGAATTAATATAGAAAGAAACAAAAAACAAAAATGCACTTCGCAATCATCATACCTAAAAACAAAACATCATGAAAACACACACACACATGTTTTTTTTTAATGAAAATATTGTTTTAGAGCCTGGCCATTCACTGAGAGGGCATCAGGTTCCCCCCTCATATTTTTCAACTGGTAGGTGCCTATGCCAATTTTCTCGACTACTTGAAAAGGTCTGAGCCATAGATTCTGAAACTTCGAATGTTTTCCCTTTGTCTCATTTTCTCTATCCCATTTTAGGACTAAGTCTTCTACTTTAAAATTCTTCTCTTTGGCCTTATGCTTATGAAACCACCTTTTAACTATCTACTAATGAGCTATGAACTTCAATTTTTCTTTCTCCCTTTCTTCTTCCAAGATGAGGAGGGTATTAATTCTTTGTTGTATAACTGATGAGGGTTGTCCTCTAGAATCCTGAGCAAGCTGAAGAGATGGGAGATATAGCCCGTTCGGGAGAATGGATTTTTGTCCATATGCCAGAAATTATGGGGAATTCCCTATAGCTTCCATGGGTGCTACTCTATCATCCCATAAGGCATTATGTAGTGAATTGTGCCAATTCCTCAGGTTTTCTGCAACTATTTTCTTTAATATCCTCACTAAGTTATTATTGGTTGATTATACCACTTCATTCCCCTGTGGATAGTAGTTTGCAGAGTATCTAATTATGATTTATTTGTCTAAAGAAAACTTCATTAATAGGGTGGAAGAGAAGTAAGTGGAATTATCAAAAACAAGGACAAAAGGCATACTGAACCTTGTGATCAGTTGTTGCTCTATGAATTGGATCACCACATTTTCGTTTACATGAGTCAGAGGGATGGACTCTTCCCATTTCATGAAATAGTCTATGGCAGTCAATATGTATCTATGTTGTTTTGAAGAACTCGGTGTAATTTCTCCTATGATATCTAACCCCCATTGCTCGAATGGCCTAGAGATGACCATAGGTTGGAGTGGGACAAATGCTCTCTTTTCCATCCTTGTATTTATTTGGCAAGTTTTACAAATTCTAGCGTATGTGTGAGCATCCATGAACAGAGTAGGCTAATAATAGCCATATCTTAGTATTTTATGGGAGGTGGTGTTTCATATGAAATTTCCACCTACAGGACCATCATGCAGCTCCTTCAGAACCTTGTTTGAATATTCGTGTTCGATACATATTAAAATTACCCCATCATAATTAACACTGAAGAGTAGGGAATTTATGAGGCGATATTGTGTCAATTTTAACCTAAGGGCCCTCCTTTCCCTAGAATTTAGGTTTTCATGGAAAGTCCCCTGATGCAGGAGATAAGTTAGTTGCTCATACCAAGACTCTTGCTCTGGGAGACATATGAAGCTTCACCACACCATAATTCCAATTCATTCTCCCATCCAGGGTCTTCATTTACTTGGTCCTGGGTTTCAACTGCCAGTTTGCATAATCCTTGTCCCTTAACCAGTTTAGCAGGTTTTATATATAGATCAAATTCTTGGACTACTTCGATCGAGTTTCCTCTTCTTTTTCCCATCTCTTGTTGAGTGAATAGGGATCAAACTACAGGGTGAGGCACGATGACTTTGGTAAGGTTCTTTAGAATGTAAGATCTGAAGTGTTTCACTGCCTTGTATAATGCATAAGATTAATTTTCTATAGAAGGGTAATTTAGTTCAGCCCCTTGGAGATTAGTACTCATAAATGAGACTGGGGCCTTGTTGTTGTCATCATCCTTTTGATTCAATATTGTAGCTAACAATTGGTTGGAGGAAAAAGTGTAGAGGAATAAATATTTTCTAAAGTCAGGACTTTGCAACATTGGGGATTGAGATATTGCAACCTTAATATTTATGAAAGCACTTTTTCGTTCACCATACCCCTTAAATTCAACATCTTTGCGAATCATTTTTTGTAAGGGTTTGACAGTTTCAGCGAAATCGAGGGTGAATTTCCTCGCAAAATTGATTTTCCCAAAGAAGGATTACATAGCCTTTTTGGGGGGGGGGGTAATGGAAGCTAAGCTATAGCTCTAATTCTCTCTGGGTATATGTGAATTCCTACCTAAGATATAATGTAACCTAGTAGTTTACCTTCCTCGACATCAAATATATTTTTCTTAGGGTTTAAGGATATACTGTTTTTCCTACACCTTTTGAAAATCTGGGTTAAGTGTTGGATGTGATCTTCTCTGTTCTTAGAATACACAATCACGTCATCCAAATAAACTACTACACATTTGTTGATCAGTCCTCGAAACGTTACGTCCATGGCCCTTTGGAAGGTTTCCCCTGCATTGATTAACCCAAAGGGAATGTGTTTATAAGCGAAGGTTCCCCACTTAGTTCAGTAGGTAGTCTTTAAAGGGTCTTCCTCTAAAACTAGAACTTGGTTGTAACCTAAAAAATCATCCAACAGGGAGAAAATATCAGAGTCAGACATGGTCTGCAAGAGTTTCTCCATTGGTGGGACTAGGTAGTTGTCTTTTTCTGAAGCTCTGTTGAGGTTTATGAAATATACACATAGGAGGATCTCTCCAGAATTTTTCCTCACAAGAACCAAATTTTCTACCCATGCAGAGTGTCTAACCTAGAAGATAATCTTAGCATCTAGTAATTTCTTTAACTCTTGACACATGAGAGGATCCAGGGATGGGTGGTACCTCCAGAGATTCTATTGGAAGGGTTTCACTCTGGGATTTAATGGGATTGTGTGTTGAATGATACGAGTATCATAAGTTTTCAGATTTTGGTAGGACAATGCAAAGACATCTTGATATTTCTGAAAACTTTGAGATAGGCCTTCCTTTCCCCTTTAGATACTATCTTGCTGAGATTTATATTCTTTGGGTTTTCTAGTGTTCTTAGATTTATAGTTTCATACATGGGATAGGAACTCCCCATCTTTGTGTTCATTGACACTCTGAATCTTTTCCTTAAGTCAAAAAGGTTTTTTAAATTAGCTACCCCTTTTGGTATTGTGTGAGACCTTGGTTTTTCAGTCGATCAATCTATATGAGGATCGATTTCTGCTAATTGCTCCTGAAATACTTCATTGTCAATAGAAAAGTCTTTAAAATTATCCTGATTGGTCAAAAAGTTTATGACCTGTTCATCTCCTTCAAAGACCTTCCAATTATAAATATTGTTGGGCACTGATGGTTTGTAGAAAAACTCCACAGTGAACCGGGAGGCTTTATAGTCTTGTAGAGGTGATAGCCTCAAGGAAATGGTGGCTAGAGAATCAACAAGAGTGTTCTTTGTTCTGGGGATCAATGTAATGTTGAAGGCTTCAAAATGTTCTACTAGTTTGTGCACTTCTTGTTGGTAATTCCTCAGGTGGGGAGAGTTGCAATTTATAGTGTTCCTTACTTGTCTAACAATAATTTCAGAATCTCCAAAAATATTCAATTCTTTAATGTTTAAGTCTATGGATTTATTTATCCCTTGTACTAGAGCTTCATACTCGACGATGTTGTTTGTGCATTCAATTTCTAGTGTACAGGACAAGAAATTTCGTTTACCTTTTGGATCAATGAGGATTCACCATGCCCATGACCCTTCTTGCGATTTAGATCCATCAAAGTATAAGGTCCAAATTTGTGAGAAAAAACCATCAACCTCCTTTTTTTTTACCACTTTCCTCTTTTCCTCATATCTGTTATGTGGTTTCTAACACCGGTTCTTGAAAGAAGAGGGTTTCCTCCACCGTCGATAGAAAATTTTCTTGAAAACGTATTTTGGAGTTTTGAGTAAGAGGAACATCAGATGAGAGGGGGGATAAATTCCTAAAATAAGAGTCACTGAAATAATTTTATAACATGGGGAAATCTATCGATGAGGGTTTGTTAATGGTTTATAGGTCGGTGACAATATGTTTTAGATATATTTCCCTATCGATCTTGATCATATTCATGTGTCCCTTTAATGGCAGCCAAAGGTAATACCAGTATATACTAAAGTATCTGTTTAACTTCTCAAACGAATCTCGACTCATTAGAAATCCATAAGATTTTGGGATATCTACTACAATGATGTCAATTACTTGAAACAATTTAGGGTGTGTCGCCATTTTGATCATTACATATTTGAGCTCTCCCATAACCTTCACCTAGGTTATGTCTAGTTTTATCACATGTTTATCACTTTTGAGAGGGACCACATTTAATTTATTTCATATAGACAATGGCATAACATTAGAGGATTCTCCTGAGTCAACCAAATAGTTACGGAGGTTCTTGTTGAAGACTTCAAATGTCAAAAGGAAGGTGGGACAAAAGGCTTTCCCTTATTATATTCAGAGAAGGCATTCACAATTGGTTTATTTATTATATCTAAGAGGGATGGATTTTCTCCTTGGTCAATGCTTGTTGTGGGATTTTCTACTAACTTCAATGCTTGTAAAAAAAAAAAAATTGTTGAGGGATTGCACACATGTCCATGACCGATATATTTTCCCTCAAAATTTTCAAATATTCTACTATGTTTTAGTCTACCTTGGGAGCTTCTCATGTATGGATGTTTATAGGATTTCTTTGGGGGACAAAAGGTGATTTTGGGTGATCGGGAGTTGGTTTTCCTCCCAAAGTTTGGGCTGTAGTAAGTTCGTTTGAGATGGGTTGAACCCTACTTCGTATTTTCATAACCAAGACCTTTGTGGGTGGTTCTTGAACCTCAAATAGGTCATCTGAAGGCATTGGTAGGTCAGGGTCCCATATCAGCATGGTTGTTTCTTCTGGTGGATCAAATTCTTCCTAATCAACAATATTCATAACTGAGCCACTTGATTGTTCAGTTAGGGAAACCTCATATATAAACCAGTTTTCCATCAAATTCATGGCATGCACCCATTGTGGGAAGTCTCTTTCATAGTGTTTCTCTTGGTTATAGGTACAAAATGAGTCGGATTCTACATTTCCCAGGTCGATGTTTAAGTTGGTTGGGGGAGGTTAAATTGATTTGAATGGTGGATTTCTTTTAAAAAAAGGTTTATAGGGCCTTTGGCCTTGGTTTCCTTCCCGTGCACTTCTTTTCATGTCTATGATTTCATTTGATAGCTTCTTAACCATGTGTTGTAGGTCTTCTATGTCTCCACTTCCATTTTCGGGACCTTGTTCTATTTGTTTCCCTAGAGGTCTAGTCAATAAGAGTCCTCTCTTGGGAGGAGGTTGAACTTCCTTCTTAACTAATGAGATCTGGCCTTCTTTACATCCCTTCATTTGGAACTCTATTGTTTTGGTTTCTTCAAAATTATCAGCTAAGGTTGTTTTGGTAGTCCTCTTCACAAACATGGAAATAGAAGCTGGGAGAGAATTAGCATATACTTTGATTTGCAATTCCTGAGTGGATTTAGCTTCATGTTGAAATTTGTTTAGGATAGTGGTGAACCATTGATTAAATTCTTTAACCTTCTCCTTTGAACTCATGGTGGCAGTGAACAAGTTGACCATCAAAGCTCTTGTAGTGGTTTCTTCTGCAAATTTATCTAGGAAGTCCTTTTGAAACTTCATCCAACTAGTTATGGACCCTAAAGGTAAGTTAAAATACCATGTGGAGGCCGAATTCTCAAAAGTATAGGGGAAAATCCAGCATACTATGTCTTCATGTTGGACATTCATTAGTCTGATAGCTAGTATGAATTTTTTGATATGGTCTTTAAGCAATCCTGAGGTTTCAAGGTCAAATTTAGGGAGTAACTTTTCTGGATGTTGGGGAAGGTTATGTACTCGTCCAGGGATGGAGAGAGCATCCCTTTCCAACCAAGTTTGATTATTCTGAGGAGGGTTTTTCCCTTATTCATTATGATCATTTTTATCTTCCATTTCGTCTAATCTCGAAACTAAGCGTTCTAAGTTGAACCCTTCCTCATTAGAAAAATCATTAGTCTTGGAGCAGTTACCAGATGGTGTTTCAAAGATTAGATTAAGAGGATACTTGATTTCAGTGAGGGAGAAATCTTTCAGGCCTTCTACTATGTGAACAAAAACCTAGTTGGGGGTGTCGACCACAGGTTTGCTTACTTGTTTTCTTTGAGGAAGTAACGAAGCTAAGGGTAGTGCTTCAATTTTTCGGGTGTAAGATCTTGTGATTCTTGTGAATTGGTTAAACTCCATGTGAGAAAGAGCGTAAGGTATTTCATGGAATAGATGTTCTTCCTCTTGCTGGGGTGAGTTACTCATTTTAGGAGTACTCAGTGTGTGTGGGTTGTATTGAGAATGACTAGCCATGCATGTGGGTTGTTTTGAATCTACAATCCATGTGAAATATTAGGCCAAAAATATTGTCCGCCATTCATTCTTCAGGCCCTCCTTCTAGCTCCATTTCTATTGAGGGGTCCTAAATACCTTTAACTTAATAGTAGGAACCAAACTTGCCACCGAGGCCCAATTAGACTCTACACCATTTAATGGTGGAATGGTTCTCCAGATCTATGTGATCCAGGAAATTAAGCGATGGTATTTATGTAGTGATTTACAGGATGTCTTCTCACGAAAAAATCCTCCTTTAGTTTGATCATTCTCTTTCTGTATTTTCTCTTATAGGTGGGTCCGATACAAGATATGTGTTGGTATAACCCAACTCGGTAACAAAAGGGAAAGGACTTAACTACTGAAGAAGGATGAGCTCAGAATAACCCTCATAATCAAGCATGAAAACAATGATTATTACACCTACAACAATCCTAGTACTAATACATTATTAGAAGAAGACATACAATTATTAGAAGAAGACATACATGCAATAAACGATGGTGTGAAAAATAGTTTCCTTAGATCTAATCATTAATCACACATTAACACAACGATTTACTTTCCATCATTAGAGACATGAACTATAAAAAGTTGAATCAGATAACTTATCAACAGATTCAGAGGCTCTTACTCACTACAACATCCATTCATGAGATGAAGTTAGAAACAATTCTTCCTTAGATCCAATCACACACGCTTTTGATGAAAAACAAAAACTTGTCTCTGGTCCTAAACAATACTTCTCAATTAAGGTAGCTCTGAAATAGTTCTTTACAAATAAAAAAAATGATGGTTTTTTAAAAACAATTGACCCTTTCTAACAAGTCGGTCCTCTTATTTATAACATATTATTAACTAAAAATAACTAGCAAAAGTGCAAGCTAAGTAAAACAAAAAATCTCCACATGGAACTTTCATCTCTCAGTCTTCGAAGAGTCATCAAATGGTTTCACTTGAGTGGATGAATCTTCTCATACTCCAACCATTTGATGAAGAGTTCCTTGCATGTGTTGGCGTACGAGAATCTGTGTTGGTCCATCAGGGCCGAAAGGATCTCCTTTATCTCTATTGACCATGCCCGATACTTGAATATTTTAGAAATTAACTGTTGTAACACTGTTCAAACCTTGATTAGGTTCTCCATGAACTGATGTACTTGACCTGGTGCCTTTTTTGACACCTTTTCTATCTCCGCAACGCATGATGAGTCTTTTTCGGCATGTAGTTTGACTCTGTCATGCAAGTCAACAAAGTCATCGGGTGTGTCGAATTCTAGAAGGTCTATGTCTCTCATCACCCGATTGATCTTGGTCTAGCTCCTTTCACACTCGACCCATTTTTCTTGGATTTCCTAATGAGGTCCTTGGTCCATTCACACCCAATATTCAAAAGACTTATTTATGTGATCGATAATCCTATCCCTTAGTACCCGAATGTCATGATCTTCATGATCTCGACCCTGTTGAACCGTGATGATGTATTCAATCCTTTCCATTGCTTGGTGTTCTTTCTCATACCATATTTCCATATCCTTGCACATTCCCAGTGCCATAAGGGTGTCTTCTCGGAAATTGGCTATCCCTGCAATGAAAAGGTGTCACTCATTCATGAATTTACTATAGGCATCCTGGAATTCGATTCTCAATAACATTGTGGCCTATGTGGAGTTCTAATAATATTTCTCCAAATGGTGTAGATTCTCCAACTCCTTTAGTGCACTAGCCAAGTCCTCTTCATCATTCCTCTCTCTATCTAGGGTAGCATTTGTGATTTCCATCCCTATGACGATAAGCTTGGACATCTTGGCATGCTCCATGCTAATATATTTTTCCACTCCAGTGATGAGGATGGAGTTGTCCAGAATAAGCCTCCTCTTCATGGTGGTTCTCTTCATAATGGCTTTCCTCTTTCAGTCATAGGCAATGTCTTGTATATTGGCGACCTCATCCATGGGTTCAGGAATTTGTTTCTCTCCCCAAGTAAGCATGTTTCTTAGGCTCCCAACAAAGTAAACATGTTCAAGGTTGGGTTCTTGAACCTCTTCCATATGTCCCAAAAGTTTGACCTCTAGTTTTTTCTCATCGAGAGGTAAAGTATTGGCCAAGTTTGATGAATCATGGTTAGCCTCGATACTTACTTGATAATTGGTTGTTGAGATATTGATTTCCTATTGTGGAATTTATTCTTCTTGTTCAGCCAACCCTAGTGCATCCTTTGGGTTGTCCACTTGGGTCCCTGACGCATCGTGTAGTGTAGTTTTTAAGACACTTTCAACCTCTTGGTCACTATGTGGGAGTCTTTGAACTTGAGTATTGAGAGTTGGGGAAGATTATTTCTTAGGTTCCTTTTCCTCTGTAATTTGTATCAAAGTCACTAGGGAAACTTCTGAACTCTCCTCATCATCATAGATCATTATTAAGTTGTGTAAGGGGTTTGGTGCACTTTCTCTCCTTGATTTCATTACAGTCTTGGGATGGGCCAAAATGCCCCCCAGTGATCCAACCTGTGGCATTGAAACTTCAGGTTTATCTGACCCTGTGGTTTCTTCAATTTCTATCATCTCTTGGTCGCTTGGTCCTTCCCGACTTTCGATTAGGTTGTAGACAGAAACCCTTTTCATATCTACGAGATGTAGGTCATTATTCAACTAATCAATTACTCTTTGTTCTTGTTCCATTAGGAGTAATCCCCTTTCCTGTGCCTCCGGTGTCAAAGACAATCCCCTGTTCTGCACCTCTATTGCCTCTACCACTTTGATTTCTTCCCTCGCTCTGAGGGCATCTTGAGCCGATTGATCTATCATTTTTTCCTATTCATTCATGCTCATGGCCTTGAACTTGGTCATTTTCAGGTCGTCCATCCTTTGCACCACCTCATCCTAGTCCTAGGCATTCTCTGTGAAGACTTCGTTTTTGAACTTTTCGTGAGCATACGACCAACAAGATGACACTTGTGAATCATGTTGCAGGACCAGGCCCTTTGGATCGTTCTTGCAGAATTGGCCCATTGGGAATATGAATTGGCTCATCCCTTCTTATTTGGATTGAGAAATATCCTTTACCAAATAGAACCCTACATGGAAACCGTAGGGTCTGAAATCTTGTTTCTTATCTTTAACTAGGGTGGCGTTGTATCCTTACAAGATCCTCTAATAACATATTTCTCTTACGACGAGTTGGTCTAGGAAATGATTTTTTGGATATGTGGAGCTACGGTGGCCCCGAACACCCTTATGTAGGTGGCGTGCTCATCCAAATACCAGTTTCCTACCTTGGATATCATTTTCTTGGTTGTCATCGATATCCTTGGGCATTCCTTCTAAAAAAAAAACAATTAGGGCGATGAACTCATCGTAGATGAGGGAGTAATATTTATTATACCTGTTTTCCCATAGCATGCTAAAGTAGACATGGACCAGGAGCTCTGCAACATGCCAACTTAGATTCATGCCGAGGAAGACGTTCCTAGCACACATGACATCGAGTAAGTATGAAGCCATGAAAAAAGTTTGTGCTTACCCTTCCTTCGACGTTTGAGCCTGTTGCACACATGTTCTTAGTTGCTTGGAGATTATTGTTGCCCGGTTGAAGATGCACCCGATGATCATAACTATGTATGCCAAATGCATCCATGTTTCTGAAAACTTGGAGCAATCTTTCTCTCCGTACAACTGGAATATCCATCAAATAGATGTATGGTTCCCTTAAGTTAATTGTCCCATACCAGCCAGTGATTCGGTTGGTAAAATTATTATCCTCTCTCCACCATGAGGCCATCACCCGACTAGTGTCATGGCGTTCGTATAACTTCACCACAAAGTCTGTGTTTAGTCGCTCTTCTAGGTCTGTGAGTTTGTAATATTTATGAACTTCTACCATGAGGAAAAATTTGACACACCCACCATTGTCATCATTGATTAAACATTTATGTGTGTCTATGTGGTAAATGAGCCACTTCAAGACCTCTATGTAGGGGAAAATGGGGGTTCTGGTTTCCACCGTTTGTAGATAAGATTGTCGGATGTTTGAGAACACCGGTTCGTCGAGTGCCTTTACATCTAAATCATTGTGTGAGACATATTATAGGTATTCTTCTCAGTTGATAATGTTAAAGAGATCCCCCCACTGTGGGAGCACCATCTTGGACCCAATGCTTGCCTCTATATCACCAAAGGCTTGATGAAAACTTTCTTTGTTGTTGTCCTGACGACATTCTCTGGCCTAGGGACGTACTCCAATTGCCTCGCGGTTCCTGGAGAAGAACCTTCTTGTGTCTATGGTTCTTTTAGCTTTGGTGCTCTTGGTGAGTATCTGGTGGTTGGATTTATCAATGACATTGTTCCTCTGAAGCTTGTTAAAACTTGGTTAGTTTGATAATCACAGGGTCGATACATACTTCGAGTTGCTCATCTTTCTCCTTTGAACGCTCTTGAATTTGTCACATCATGCATTCAATTCAGGTTATGAGTGAATTTTTAATAAATCTTTCACCGAATATCTAGAACTTAAATTCATCGTGGGTTGACAACGAAGGTGCAAGTGGTGATGTGGTATATCAATGATTTCAAAAGGTTGTTTTTATTGTCACATGAGGTAGGAACTAATGTAGGATCAGGTATTAATTAGCTCCTTACATGCCTACAATCTGATCATATCTAATGCTGAAAACATCCCATCATGTCACTTATTCAGTGGGTGGATCGAGGATCGGGGTCATGCTATGAACATTTTCGTTGATACTCTCCTGTAGAATCTCCAACGTCGATCGATCTTATTGTATAGTGATGACATGGAAAAGTTGAATCAGGGGTGTGACTAGGACCTAGGTAACCAAAAATGACTATGGATAGAACTAGTCCATATGACCTTCTTACCTGGTAAGGAAACATGGCATTGGAGACTAGTGACTTAATTCAATCGTGTTAGTCAGAGTCATGACTTTCCTTAAGCTATTCCTTCTAAAACAAACCTTAGCCTTCTAATGTCAAAAAGTGCCAAGGATCGGCGATCAGTGATAATCCTACGAAAGTTCTCTCGAATCGAATCCATTGAAAAAGCCCCGATGTCGAAAAAATGCATCGAGGATTGACTATCGATGATAACTTTATCATGGTTAAAATGTTTGTTATGATCATTTTGGTGTATTGGGCATCGAATATAGATGATTTATTTTTGTCCTTCATTAACGTCTATCCTCCTCATATTTTATCGATGTCGAAGGGGATCGTTTATCTCTCAAATATTTATGTGAAAAAATTGGCGTAAACTAGAACTACCTTCTCTCAATGCCGATGAAGATCGACACTCAAGGACTGTGGTTTTTCGAGTGGTTTATCTTTCTTCTTTGAATTATTTCCAATGTCGAGCCTAAGCACGTTGGGTGAATTGTTTGGCTGTCGATTCTTAATTCAGGTGTTAAGGTGTTTTATTCATGGGGTTTCATAAGTTCAAGGCAAAAAAAATAGGTGATGAGAGTCATGAAAATAAGCAAATAAAAAACATATCTCAAAATGAAATCGAGTCAGACAATGCAGAAGATCAAGTGGTACCCAAAAAATAAAAGATATGATAAGTCTTTTTAGGGTGTGTTGAGTGCTCATAAAAATAATGAAACTCTACCCAATTTCACTTCCCCTCCTTTCCCAAGATATTGATGCCTTTTGTGAGAAATTTCCTCAACATTCCCTCATTAGCCCCTTATTCCTCCATTTAACCTATTCCCTTCCATAGAAGAAATCAGAAGGTTTAGAGGAAAAGTTCATACAAGGTGCACTTGGATCATGGTGAAGAGGAGCCCAGACGAGGTTCGCGGAACAATAGCCAACTTAGATTGTAAAGGTATAATCTTTATGTTATGAATAAAATAATTACATTTTCCTATCACAAATGATGGTGTCCTGAATACTTTTATTGATTTATACTTGACATTATAACATCTAACCCTAACATATGTATGGAATATCATGCTTGTAGTTCTCTATTTTTCAATCTTTGGATGCAGGTCATCCCTGGGAGGAGGTGTGAAGTCAATGGAACTTCCAAACGTGAGGAGGTCATCACCAAATGTTGTATTATAGGTATAGTTATCTGATCTCCTTCTTCTTTTCTTTATTTATATTAGTCTTGGTATGTTTGGGGTAGTATATAGAATTAATTAGATTTTATATGGTTAATCGATCTTCCTACATTATGAGCCTTGGTGTAGTTAAAGGGGAGTTTTTCCCACTAGCAGAATTGGCGACCTATTGGCAGCCAAATATTCATTGTCAATTTTATCATTGTAAAATGTCGTCTTCAAGGGATAAAAAAATGTGTAGCTGCCTCCTTCTCCTTTCAAACATTTTTATCATCTTTGTCTTTGAAAAGGTTCATTGGACTAGCTATGTTGTATGAGTTCATTATTTTTCATCCATTGTTTTCTTTGTTCAATTTCATGACTGAAAGCATGAAATTAGATAAATATTTGGTTGGAGGGCATTATATAGTTTATGGATTTTTCCTTTGCATTTTGGATAACAATTTGGGCATCTAATGTTATTATAAACCCTAAAACTTGTGAATTTATGATTTTATTGGTTGATCCCTTACCATAACACTTGAGTCATCCACCTTGGGGGATATGACTTAGTCATTTCTATCCTTGATTATTTGGTTTTCACATTGACAAATGCTTGATTGCGCATCTAGAAAAACTTTGGGTTGGTTCGAAATATGAATACCACCCCTAACAGTCGTATCACAATCTTGTCATCCTGGTATTGTACTAACACACTTACCTTCAAACACCACCCCTTCATCCTTCATAGCTCAATACTGCATTCATTGTTGCAAGTGGTAAGTTTTGGTGCTTTGGGTTTGGCATTCATTTCTCATAGTGGTTTCCTGTTCTGCGCATCCTCTGGTTACTACCCATTCAATGCTCCAAATGGTTGTTATGGTATCTTTTCGAATCCTTAGGTATCAGGTTCCTCCTAATTATGCAGACTTCGCCCTACTACTCATGTGTTGGATAACACAACCCACATCTCGTTACCCCTGTTGTTTCTATGTGACCATATCAATAGTGCCCATGGTGAGGATCGAGCCCAATGGTTCACATGCTCTCCTCTCTCATGATGATGTCATGGAAGACCTTGTAGAGTATGGCTAGGATGATTTCATCAAATGCTTTGAGGGTTTTAACCTCGTTGTGGCCCAAGATTTCACTTAGAATTTTGATGGCACCAGGGATAATATTGGGGATTTGCAGTCAGAGGTGTTTGAAGTTTCCATAGAAAAATCTAGAGGACTATCCCAAGATGAAGATCGATGGTTTAAGAACACCAAAATCGAAGGTGTGCCCTGGAAATTACTCATGGCCTCCAAGAAATCATTTTGTTTTCCAAAAGGTACACCAATTTCTCTTTTAATACCTCGATGGCATGGATTTCTCTTAATGATTAAGAAATTTATTACCTATGAAGGTAGATATGGTCTAGTCTTCTTGTATAATGTCTGCTTGTTGATGGTTTTTATAGGTTTCAAGTTGAATGTGCCTTTTTATCTGCATATGAGTCTACAAAAAATGGATAAGTTCTATCAGAGATAGAAACTAAACCTAAAGTATAGACTATTCCACCATGGCCTCATCCAAATCCTCATGGTTTCACATCTGTCTAAAACAGGGGATAGTCGGGAAAATTTCATGTTTAGAAATAATTTTACCCTACCCGAAAATGTAATAGAATAACCTATGCATCTTGATGAAAACCCCTTTCCATGTCGATCTAACCCCACCATCGAAAAACTATGTGTTAATACACAAGAAGGCCATGCGTACATAGATCAAACCTTTGTTTATATCTAGAATCCGTCATACAAGAAGCCACAGTGCAATTTCATTCCTAAAAATTCTTTTGAAGAAATTTTAGATGATGTGAAGAACAAGGTTCCTATTGTTCCTACTCATCAGCTGATTCAGGTTGTTTTAAAAGAATCAACTGTCAAGATGTAAATTTTACAAATAAGAGAGCAGACCGACTCCTATCTAGAAAATTGAGAAATCAACAACATGATAATGAGAAATCGACCCCCTTAATCGAGGTTGATGATCATTTTTCTGAGGATGAGATTGGATATTTTATTGCACAAGAGGATATCGATGATCAAATTATGGGGAAAAATATCGATATTGATGGAATATAGTTTGATTCCATCTCTAATATCCCACCATTCCTAAAGAAACAAGAGGGTTTCTTTGTTATACAACATGATCTGAAACAAATCACAGGAAAAACTAAATTTCCCTTTGCTGAACATGCTCGACCCTTGCCTACTATAGAAATAGTTCATTAGGAAAACTATTTTTATTGGATTGAGATATATTACTAGGATGTCCCCTATCTTCAAGCACAATTAAACAAAATGGTAGTACAAAACTCATTTCTTGAGAGGGAAAATGAAGAGTTGAAAGCCTGCGTTCGATCGAACGCTCACAAGGAAAACAAGAGGATTAAGCGGTCTGGTAATGTGATTATTAAAAACTCAAAAAACCTCAACACCATTATGAATTCAAACTTATCATATGCTTGTCTATCAAATATATGAAATGGTAAATAGTTGTTTTGATTTTTTGTGATTTGATTTTGTTTGAGAAACAATAGATAGATTCACTTTTTTATTTTATTTATTTCAAGACTAGCTACAAAATCGAAAGATTCTGTAGCTAGGCTATTTAAAATTATTTGTTTGTATTATTATCTAAAATTTGATTTCGTTTTATCATTTCAAGTAAACAACATATTATGATGCTATGTTTAAGGAAAAGGAATCATGGGTTAAGAGTTCACGAGTTTAGTAATTTCCCATTTTTTAAAAAACAATGTCATTAATGTAATTATTTTTTATTGAAAGACTCTTACAGGAGTATCTTCTTGTTACTCTATTTTTGTAAAAAAACTTATTTTTAGGGGTCTTCATCTATCTTTTATGATAAGAGGTAACATATCCAAGACATGTTTAAATATATATTTTTGCCTCGTGTTAAAGGCATTTTTTTTTTCTAGACCATAGAATGGACATATAATTTTAGAAGTGATGTGGGAAAACAATTTGTTGTTGGCTTTAGACCTGTGTAAACTGTGAAATGTTTGTTTCATTGTATTCTCCCACTAGTACATATGACCAAATTTGCGACGGTTTTTCATTGATATTTCCACACTTATCCGTCACAATTTCCACAAAAGATGATTTTTTTTTTGTCGGAATAATTTCGTCACTCTATCGACAATCCAGGTGTGCATGGAAACATCGACAAAATTATCTCTCCACGTGTCACCACCTGCAAGTTCGGTTAACGCTTTGCATCATCGCAATTCCGACAAAACCTTGTCACAAGTACAATAAACAACTGTGGCCATTATGAAAAAATTTCATCGCAATTGTGATGAAAATTTATGACAAATCAAAAACTTACAATGCAGATGTTTTATGCACGACGAAAAACTATGGAAACTTGCGACAAATACTCATGATAATAGCAACGACATTGATTCATCAAGACCGAATTTATGATGAAGATGTTATATGTGCGACGAAAACATGTGGCAACTTGCGATGAAAGTTCATCGCTATTGCCACGGTGGTCAAAATGATTTTTTTTTCCGATGAACTATCGTCGATATTGCGACGATGGAATTAAGTTTTTCAAAAAAAATTACACGAGATATGGTATTACCATATTACATTGTAATATGACATTACCATATTACATTGTAATATGGTAATGCCATATTACAATGTAATATGGGATTACCATATTACATTGTAATATGGTAATGCCATATTAACCCACAATTAATTGCAAGCTAGCATGAAGAAATATGAACTTGGAAAACAATTATTGTTTTGTATGGATGTTGTAGTTAGAGGATGTGAATTTTGTATTGAACTAAGAAATATACAATTTGTTGTAAATTGGTTGATCCAAAATAATTTAATTGAACCAAGGTAATTGATGGGGTTAGCAAATTATTTAGGAATGAAATGTCTCTTCAATGCACATTAGAAAAGGCAAGTATAACCTTTCAATTCATTGCAATTGAAAACCAAGTAACTGAAGCTTTGACATGAAAGAATTGTAATTCATCAATATTAAATATAATGAAACTTGCAATTTCATTTGAAATCAAAGAAAATTTCACATGATACATAATGGTAGAACCTTTGATACAAAGAAGGAGTTGGATAACATAACACTTGAAACTTTTGTTGGTGCAATCATAATATACCCCAAATAAGATAAGGAATTGTACATCATAGTTTAGGCATTGAAGTATGATAAACATGATAAATATATACATTCGTTTAGGCATTGAAGTATCCTGCAACATTTCGAAGTATAGGCATTGAAGTATCCTGCAACATTTAGATTCAGTAATCAAGTTGTATGATAAATATATACAAAACCACATGGTCAATTTACTTTAAGACCTATTTGTTTTTATTTGACCATAGCTCTAAAGTTAAACTCTTATGTACTTGCAGAATATAAGGGATTACCTACATCTAGCTCAATTTTTGGCAAATGGTTAAAACCTTACAAAACTTGCAGATATATGCAAGTCTCACGCCTTTGAGATGATTGTATGCTTGAAGGGGGATTAAAGTATAAATTTCATAATTTTTTTGTTAAGAAAGGAGAGCCAAGAATAAGCTCATGTGGGAAGCTTGAAGCTATAAAGTCGATATACATTTTAGAGTAAACAAGACTAAATAATATGGTAGTTTTTA